>CM035156.1:136324489-136361989 GCA_020205615.1 Panax quinquefolius
TCGAGGTAAGGGATATTATTTTCTTCTCAAATGATATTATTTCTTCAATATCATTATGCTAAAATATTGGTTGGAACTTTTTATCAAATTTGAACTTTTTCATGTAAGGTTACTATTCATGAGTTACTATTCACGAAGTTACTATTCATGAGTTACTATTCACGAGTTACTATTCATTTAGTACTATTCACGGCGTGAAGATGTTTTTTGTGAAATTTCTATCTTTTGGTATCGGAGTTACTATTCACGTGATACTGGTCTATTCACGTATACGACACTTATTCACGAATCTGCCTTTATTCAATAGAAAAATGAAATTTCTTCTTTTCGTCTAAAATATCTATTCGGATACTAGCTTTGATTGTATCCATGTTTTGATCATTCTTAAATTTTACACCACCGATTATTTTTGAGGTATTTTTGGACGTGGATAAAACAAAGTACGAATCCTTAATCCTTAATCCTTGTTATTTTGTTTCACCGGATTCGCTTTCTTTAAAAATATTTTCATCATCTTCATCTTAAATGATGATATTATGGAATATCTTTGGCACAGTAGATGCAAAATGAATGATTTGAAGAATATCTTTGGCCGTAGTGCAAAGATGAACATGTGTTTAGATGAACATGACTTAATCGATGAATATCTTTGGCAGAGAGTGCAAAGATGAATATTTGATTCCGATATATATTAATTGATGTTACAGGATAAAATATCGACGATGAACTTTTAAATTCATATATAGAAGATAGTAGTTTGCATTCTCTACTTAACTCTTCTAATGAATTGTTGTTTCACCGCAATTGTTGATTTAAAACCGGTTGTCTATTGTATTCTATTAGATTTTTCCTGTTGGAGACTAACGATAATTTGTTGTATATTATCTTAGTCATAATATTCTTTACCGGGCTAGTTGAGCTCACCCTTTTCCTTGTTGTTCCATTTTTCTTCTCGTGAGGCGAGAATGTAGCGAGTACTAGTCGGGTATGGAATGAAGGTTCTAGAGAGAGAGTTGTTTAGTAGTCCTCACCATTTTGTAAAATAATGTATCAATAATTATTATGGGGATTTATTTGCGTGTGGATATTGTCTAGATGGCAATATCGTATTTAAACTCACAGCTTATATGTTGTAAAAATAAAGTTGTAGTTATTTCGTACCATGTATTTGGTGACTTAGAATGGGTTGGATGGAATGGACCTATTTTGGGGCGCCATGGGTTGGTATCGTAGCTTAGGATATGATCTCCGGCGGAGATCGTGGAATAGAACTAGGAGGGAGACGAGTAAATCCTTCGCTAGTGTGTCCTACCTAAACTTATTTGTTAGTTGGTCAAGATATATAGGGATATTATGTGATATATTGATTTCCTTAATTAACCCTTGTTTTATGACAAGATTTGAGAATGTCGAATGAGAATATTAACATGGAGTAAATGAGACCGTGGAGATGCTCAGACTCACCAACGAGGAGAACGTGCAACAGTGACAAATGTTCCTCCCGTGAACAACACCAATCGAGTAGATGATGAACGAGGGGATGTATAGAAGCTTTTTGCGCTTCATGCAAAATAAGACGAGGGAGACTCGTGTTCAAAATACAGAGAAAATGATAGCAATTCACGGGTTGTCACAGCCAAGCAGTTCAAAGAGTTGGGACCACTAGAATTTAAGGGAAAGCCATATCCGATCATGGCGGAAACATGGGTCAAGCGAATTAACAAGATATTCGATGTCTTGGGATGCACGGAGGAACAAAAGGTTCCATTCGCTACTTTTATGTTCCGTGGCGAAAGCGCATCATCGGTGGGAGTCTCGTGAAGCGCACTCCATCTAGTCGCACTCTCGGCATGTCATGGGAGACATTTCAGAAATAGTTCAATGACAAGTACTTCCCTGAAAGTATTCGTCATATGAAGGAAGTGGAGTTTATTAGACTGGAGCAGAATAACATGACGGTGTCCCCGTACGAGGCGAAGTTCGCAGAGTTATCCAGGTTTGCACCTCATTTGGTGGAGAATGAGGAACGTATGACGCAAATGTTTCTGAGAGGTTTGAAACCGGCGATACATCAAAGATCTCATTTCTCATAAATTTTCTCTCTATTCAGATGTTGTCAACAGGGCTCAGTTGTTAGAGCGAGATAACGAGTACGTTCAACCGAGGGACCATAACCAGGATCATACCGAAGATAGCAGTCATCAGAATAACGATAACCAGCGGAGAAAGAAGAATACGGACAAAGGCGGTAACCACTCTGGTGGTAATCATGGCCATGAAAATAGAAGAAGCGAGTCGGGAGGAGATTTTAAAAAGAGGAGATTTAACAACGACCATGTGAAGACGACAAAGGTCTTAAGAATCGGGTTCTAAGGAAGAAGAACGACAACCGGTCATATGCTACAAATGCGAAAAAGAAGGACATATCAGTCCAAACTGCCCACAACAGTTCAAGGTATGCTATAATTGTGGAAAGGAAGGACATATCGCTCGGGATTGTACGGTAGCAAAGCCTAGTTCAGCGGGGACGGTGATTCAAAAGATTGTCCCAGAAAAATCAAAGTCAACGATTCCTGGAAGAGCGTTTGTCGTGACCGGTCAAAATGCAAGGAACCCGAACGAAGTTAGCATGGGTTAGTTAATTATAAATTCTTGCGAAGTTTATACCTTACTAGATACCGGTTCTACCCATTCTTTTATCTCTCTTGCTTGCGCTCAACGTTTGAACTTGACTACTGAGAGAAAAACTTTGACCTATCTGTGGAGATTCCATTAGAGAAACTTTCATTACATCCGTTGTTTAAAAATCTTGCTTGATTCAGGTTGGCACTATCACATTACCTGTTAACCTTATTTTTATAGAGATATTTGCTTTTGATGTGATTTTAAGGTTAACTACTCATCATGCCGAAATTGATTATTTTCATAAGGTTGTTAGTTTTCATATTCCTAAGCAACTCCGTTATTCAATTCGTGCAATCAAACCATTGTAGTCAAACATTTTCATATCAAGCCATGAAGTCATTCGCTTATTATGGATGTCAAGTTTTCTTAGTCCATGTTATGGATTTGAATAAAGACACGCCGATTTGAATAATATTCCCGTTGTTATTGATTTTTCCTCGATGTATTTCTTAAGAATTTCTTGGCTTACTCCCAAAGATCGATATTAAATTTTGTATCGACTTTGAACCCTTGACAAAACTCATTTCTAAAATCTCATATCGAATGGCTCCTATTGAACTTCGTGAGTTAAAAATTCAACTATAGAATTTGGTACTTGAGCCTTTATCCGGTGACTTCCTTTGTGGAATGCACCGCCGCATCTCCGTAGGGACACCACATTCGTATGATATTTAACCGATAGGTGTCATTGTAACGTCTTATCCAAGGTTGGGATATGAGTCACGCGATTGAGAACAACCTAAGTCGGTAGAATCGAAATACGTAGCTTTCTAGGCTTAGTTGGTTATTATCTGAGATTCGTTGAAGGATATTCTCGAATCGCTATTCCATTAACGCAAATTTACTCGTAGAGATACAAAATTCGAATGGAGCAAGGAATGTGGGAAGAGCTTCGAAGAACTCAAGAGAAGACTCATTTCAGCACATGTTCTGACCATGCCATCCTGGAAAAGCGAACGTGGTAGCTGACGTGTTGAGTAGAAGATCGTATACAAGTACGAGTACGATATTGTCAAAGACTCATTTCGTATAATTTACAAATAATAGAGGTGGAGATGAAAACTCTAGGTACCCACGTGATGATATACGAGTATAATCGTCTTTAATCGATAAAGTTAAAGCTTTTCAAGCTACACACCGGAGCTGATGAATTTGAAGAAGGAGGTGCAAGAAGTTGTTATTTCAAAAGCGAGAATCGGTGAGGTGAGGAAAGCTCAAACCTTCGATTTATTAATCCATTTGAAATTCTCGATCGAATAGGAACTGTGGCCTATAGACTCGTTTTACCGCCAAGTATGACGCATGTTCATAACGTTTTTCACGTGTCGATGTTACGTAAATATGTGGACGAATTCAATCACGCTATTGAGTTAGAACCCGGATGAGATAGCCAAGACTTAACGTACGAGGAAGTACCTATCAAGATCTTGGATAGGAAAGAACATGTCATATGTACCGAGGTTATACCACAAGTTAAAGTTTTATGGAGAAACCATGCTATTGAGGAAATGACCTGGGAGTTGGAAACGGAAATGAAAGCGAGGTATTCTCATCTTTTCAAACACTGTGTAGACGTCGTCGAATTTCGAGGACGAAATTTCATAAGGAGGGGAGGTTGTAAGACCCCAAATTATTAATAAATGAAATTTATTTTCCTCTATTTATTATTTTGAAATAGTAAGGGTTGATTTGATTAATGTGGATAGTTATGGGTAAAATACGCAAATATTTCGAATAAGCAAGTGGTTATAAAATATTCATTATTGTCGGGAATATTCGTTTGGTCGTGGAATATTAAATCGTTTCGGGAATATTCGCATTTACGGCGCATGATCTTTTGTGGGCCCCATAACTTGAAGCGATTGGATGAAGAAAACGACAAATATAAGTTGTTTATAAATAATCTGCGTAGTTATTACCAATTAATCTTGTTGGAATACCCTTGGTTAAAACACACTAATACGCTGTTGTTGAATCCAGTAGACACTGCAGTATTGCACCAATTATTGATTCTTACGTAAGAAGGCACTACTCAATAATTGTTACAAAGAATTACTTATCAAAGATTTTATTGATTTAATAATTGTTTGCGTTGATATTTTATATTGCTCTTGTTTCATAATTGTCATTACACAATATTTTTCATTATCGAAGCAATAATTCATATTATCCTAATAATATTATTAGATAACATTATTGGCAATGTCTAGAAAGTTCATACAAGGAGAGGTTTGGTCACCTAATTGCGCTACCAAGAAGGAGAAATTCTTATTGAAAGCCCCTCTTTCCTCGAAACTACCGCACAAGATCGTGATTCTGTAATATTATTTGTGAATAATTAATTATTGATTTATATGATGAGGAAAATATTGATTTTATGTGGATATAGATGGAGAAAATTTTTAATGTGACAATTGTTGAAAATTAATATTTTATCTTTTTCTGATAAAATAATTCATTTAAATATATTATTTTAATAATATATTAACGGTGATATTTTTACAATGAATGTGGGATATATGAGTATATGAGGAGGAAGAGTATTTTTGTTGCATTAAATGATTAACACATGTTTTGTGTGTCGGTGGACCACATTTCTTGACTGAAATTTGATTATAGCCTGTAAAATCGACCGTTTGTGGATTTCGGTCAATTTCTATTTGGAATTTGGAAAAACTTTCTTCTGCAAATTTGTAGAGAATTAAATTTCCTATAAAAATTCTCGAGATTCGAATTTTCTGATGAAAGGGCTATTTATTATGAATTATTGAAGTTCCGAAGCTCCGAAATAATTGATTTTTGGAAGTTTAAAATATTTAAAATTTGAAAAACGTTTTTTTTCTTACTTTTCTAGAATGTGGCATGTGTTTGATGGCTGAAATCAGATTCTAGGCATGTGTAGGAAATTTATTATTAATTTATTAAATTTTTTACTTTGGTGTTCTAAGCAATTTCCTATAAATAGGGTGCATAGGTTAGAATTGAAAATCACACCAAAAACTGAAGTTTTCTCTATATTATCGAGCGTATTCTTGTGAGTATTTTGAGTATACTTTGAGTATTGCTATACGGTGCAAGTTCAAGTCATAGCCTATATCCTGTTTCAACTAGAAATACCGTCTTTTCGAGGTAAGGATGTTATTTTCTTCTCAAATGATATTATTTCTTCAATATCATTATCTTTGAAATATTAGTTTGAACTTTTTATTAAATTTGGAACTTTTTCATGTCGGGGTTACTATTCATGAGTTACTATTCACGAAGTTACTATTCATGAGTTACTATTCACGAAGTTACTATTCACGAGTACTATTCACGAAGCGTGAAGATGTTTTTTTGTGAAATTTCTATCTTTTGGTGTCGAGTTACTATTCACGATATACTGATCTTATTCATGTATACGACACTATTCACGAATACGGCACTATTCACCGAAAAATGAAATTTCTTCTTTTCGTCCAAAATATCAATTCTGGATACTAGCTTTGATTGTATCCATGTTTTGATAATTCTTGAATTTTACACCACCGATTATTTTTGAGGTATTTTTGACGTGGATAAAACAAAGTACGAATCCTTAATCCTTAATCCTTGTTATTTTGTTTCACCGGATTCGCTTTCTTTAAAATATTTTTCATCATCTTCATCTTAAATAATGATATTATGAAATATCTTTGGCTTTGTAGTCAAAAGATGAATTATTTCTTAAGAATATCTTTGGCCCGTAGTGCAAAAAGATGAACAGTGTTTAGATGAACATGACCAATCGATGAATATCTTTGGCTCAGAGTGCAAAGATGAATATTTGATTCCGAGATATATATTAATTGATGTTACAGGGATAAAATATCGACGATGAACTTTTAAATTCATATATAGAAGATAGTAGTTTGCATTCTCTACTTAACTCTTCTAATGAATTGTTGTTTCATTTGAATTGTTGATTTAAAACCGGTTGTCTATTGTATTCTATTAGATTTTTCCTGTTGGAGACTAACGATAATTTGTTGTACATTATCTTAGTCATAATATTCTTTATCGGGCTAGTTGAGCTCACCCTTTTCCTTGTTGTTCCATTTTTCTTCTCGGGAGGCGAGAAATGTAGCGAGTACTAGTCGGGGTATGGAATGAAGGTTCTAGAGAGAGTTGTTTAGTAGTCCTCACCATTTTTGTAAAATAATGTATCAATAATTATGATGGAGATTTATTTGCGTGTGGATATTGTCTAGATGGCAATTTCTGTATTTAAACTCACAGTTTATATGTTGTAATAAAAAGTTGTAGTTATTTCTGTACCATGTATTTGGCGACTCAGAATGGGTTGGATGGAATGGACCTATTTTGGGGGCGTCACATGAATGTTTGTAATATACTGAATATTATGACAAGAAAGAATGAATGGGTTATAAAGAACCTGGGAAATGTAATATTATTTTGAATATATAGAAGACATATTCGTCCTTTTGAGACTTTTCAATTGAATGGATGTGTGAATGGTAGTACCGTGTAGCCCCATCTGTCGGGTTGGAAGATACCCGGATTTGGGGGCATCACAGGTTGGTATCAAAGTGTTAGGTTATAAAACTTAAGGGGGGGGGGGGATTAAAAACCTTAAGTCATAACCTTAAGAGAAGTCAAAGAAGTACAAGCAGAAAATAACCTTATAAAAATGCATTATGATTATGTTATGTGTTTTTATTATTCTACTGACGTGTACTAATCAACATAATTATTTTTTGTAGATGTCAGGAGTAACAGAATGTATGTAGATGGTCAGTCAATTAGTGAAGAATCGGTGAACCAAGTAGAGGTTTTACCGAACCCCATAGCAGCAGATCTGGATGAAGTGATTATTGAGACTGGAGACTTAGATGAAGCTGACTACATGTCAGTATTCGATGGGATGATAGAGGAGGAAGTTGAGACAGTGTCCTTTAATCTAGTAGCTATAACAACAGAGATAGCTCCTGGGGGGTTAATGATGTCTCTGTTTATGTCAGTATTGGATATAAATATCCATTATTGTCAGGAGGTCAAGGAGTTGAAGGCAGAGCTCCAAACTGTAACAGAGGACAAGACTGATGTTGAGTCCATGTGGGAGCAGGAACATGATGAGAGGATTTTGGCTAAGGACAAAGTCCACGAGTTAAAGCATGAGGTCTTTGAGCTCAAGGAGGACCAAGATGCAGAAGATAGGGAGAATGTCCTATATCTATAGGAGTTCTCATATAGATTTCCAGCAGCAGGTAGCTGGATATCCTATAGAGGTGGGGCAAACACGACATACTATTAGCCATGATATCATTACTGGTCTTGCCAAGGAAGACTTCGAGAATGCCTTAAGGCAGATGTAGACTAGTAGTAGCTAGAATAGTATGTAAATATTTTGTAATTAGTAGTGATGTAAAGCCCTCTTTGTATAGTAAAGGGTACTCTTTTGTAAATCCCAATTTTTGGAAAGAGATAGCGGGAAAGTAATGTAATCAGCTTAGGCTGTGTAATGTAACCGATGTAGTATTATACTACAAAGAACGAATATAAGTCCTTTTTATGGAAAACAATGAGTAATGAATGTTGGAGTTATTGTTTAATATTAAATGATAACTAATAAAGAAAGGAATAATAACGAAATGTGTTTATTGTATCAGCAAAATGCCGCCAAGAAGAGTGCAACGTAATCAAGGAGCTAATGTGAATCATCTAGAGGGAGGTCCGGTTAACCCGATGCAGGAGTTTGTTAATTTATTAACAGCTGCCTTTAATAGAATAGGGGCTAATATCCCCGTAAATCCAGGAGTAGCACGAGCTACTACCTTTAAGGATTTCAAGAGTGTGGGTCTGCCAGAGTTCAAAGGAACTACGGACCCTATTGAAGCCCAAATGTGGGTTAAGGAAATAGGGAAGGCATTTGTGATAGCAAATGTCGATTAGGCCCAAAAGGTTTCCTTTGCAACCTATATGATGAAGGGAGATGCCAACTTTTGGTGGGAAGCCAATCAGGCTAGGGCTGGGATAGTAAATCTGACGTGGGATAGGTTCAAGGAGATATTCTTCGAGAACTACTTTCCCACGAGCATGCAGGGAAGGATGGAGATGCGGTTTTTAGAGTTGAAACAAGGGGACATGACAGTTCTGCAATACGCCACCAAGTTTAATGAACTGGCAAGGTTCTCTCCACATCAAGTGGATACTGAGGTGAGAAGGCGCGACGGTTCGAGCAGGGCTTGATACCCTGGCTCTATAACAATATTTTGGTGTTCCAAAGTACTTCTTTTGGAACCATTTTAGAGAAGGCAATAATCTCCGAGGGTAGTAGTGAGGCTTGAGTCAATACCACAAGGACAAGAAGAGCAAGGGGAAAGTAGATGGGGGAGTAAAGATTGAGGCAACCAGTGGTTGTGGCGAGGGTCAGAAGAGGAAGGTATTTAGCTCTGGGAATACCGGAGTGAAACAAAGAGACCCGAAGAGGAGAATGGAGGCCTGCAAGACCTATGGGAAGACTCACTTAGGAGTCTATCTCAAGGGGAAGGCCGTTTGTTATAATTGTGGATAGGAGGGGCACATTGCACCTAACTGTCCAAGTCCGAAGAAGAATCATGGATGCTTTATGTGTGGGTCAACCGACCACATAGCAAAGAACTGCTCGAAGAAGGGGACGAACGGGAACCGGGGCGCTAATAGCGGTAAGTTAACTATTAGTGGTCCAGCACAGCCGGGTAGGCCGATGGGCCGTACCTTTAACATGACAGTTAAAGATGCAGTTGCATCAGGGGACGTTATCGCATGTATTATTCCGATCAACGACATAAATGCTTACGTGATGTTTGATTCGGGTGCTACTTGTTCGTTTATAGCATGCGATTTTGCTATACGATTAGGATTACTTCCCAAAAAGTTGCCTATACTTTTAAATATTAAGGTAGAAAATGAAGAAATAATTCCTATTAAAGATGTTCATAGGAGTTGTTGCATAGATATACGGGGTTGTAAATTATCGGTAGATTTGTTACCGATAAAGTTAGGAGAATTCGACGTAATTCTCAGAATGGATTGGTTAGTGAACCATGGGGCAATTATAGATTGTCAAAAGAAATGTGTGAATATTAAGACGTTAAAACAACCTCAGGTAGTATTTTACGGGAATAGATCGCCGGGACGTTCATGTTGTCTAACCATGACACAAACTAGGAAATTACTGAGGAAGGGATGCGTAGGCTATCAATGTCACGTTGTTGATACCCAGAGAGTGGTATCAACCATGGAACAAATACCTATAGTGAGAGAATTTGTCGATGTATTTCCGAGTGAATTGCCTGGTCTTCCGCCGGATAGGGAGACATAGTTTGTGATAGACATCGTGCCAGGAGCGACACCAGTTTCTAGGGCACCGTATCGTATGGCGCCAGTGGAGATGAAGGAGTTGTCGACGTTAAGATTTTTGATTGTCCCTTTTCGTTACTTGTTCTTTGGTGTTCTCATGTTGATGTGAGATTTGTTGGAAAAAACAAGTGAAAAAGAACCGACATGTATAATGTCGACGATTTGACTTTAAGAGTCGCCAGTTGGTGTATTTAACTGGTTATACCAATGCAACCGAAAAGGTTTGCACATTGACCTAGTGATTTGACACTGCTAGACGGGTCGGTGAAACCGAGATTTATTTTGGGTCCAGGGCTTGATTATGCGGAGGGAAGGTGTTAGGCACCCTCGACATCCGTGTTACCACGGTGACCGCCACTTTTCAAAGAAATTATTATATGAATGTGCGTTTGTGTGTGTGTGTGTGGATGAATGTGCAATTATTTGAAAGTAGTGCGAGGCCTCGTTCGCACCTATATACACAAGGTTTGAATTTTATGGAAAAATTTAGTTTTAACCAAGATATAGCAATGACATTTTGTAAAAGAGGTTTTTCAAACCCTGTGCTCAATAGGAATTGAGACCTTTTCATACTTCCATTTTATTATTAAATGTTCGGCTTGTTTGCTTTTATTTTCGAGATGCGAAGCATTCTCGAGAAAATAATATACAAAGAAAGCTTCAACTCCTCATGGGCATGACAACCATCCAAGGAAATTTAGACAATCAGAAAATAATGTACAGTGTCGCTATGACTAAAAAATGTCCGTCATGGGAACCGAATCTAGATTCATGAGATCGAACTCACAGTGATCACATGATTCCTAGGCTCATATGATACTACAATTTGTATGGAAAGCGATAAGCGCTTATATATATAAAAGTCAGAAATATATATATACTGACATGATCAACCACCACGAAAGCAACTCCATGGGGATCGAAATGTAAATATATAAAAGCGGTAAATATATATATATATATGGACATGATCAACCACCACAAAAGTAAACTCCGTGGGCGTAAATGTAAATAAAGTCAGAAGCGATCAACCGCCACGGTAAACTCTAGGCGGAATTTAAATGTAAATAAAAAAGTGTAAAAGGCCATGAAGTAAACTCCAGGCCGATGTAAATATAAATATATATATATATATATATATATGTACAAATATATATAAAAGAAGTAAACGCATCGGATGTGAATCCAGGCTCATCGGATATGTCCGACAACAATTATATATATAAGTATATATATATAAAAGCGAGTAAATGCTCCAGATGTAAAATCCAGGCTCATCGATGAGTCGACCACGCTCATATATATAAGTATATATATATATATAAGCAATTAAACGCCTCCGCATCAAGTTCAGGCTCAATCGAGGCATAACTCGATAATGTTAGTCCATATATGAAATATATACATATATAAGTATATATATATACGTATGTAAATGAAAACCACTTGAAATCAAGTCGTAAAAACACACTCACACGACTCTCAAAGTGTACAACAGTGTGTGCTAATATGAGAAGAAGGCTTTATAGAATATAAGAAGGCTTACAGTGGGCTGCCAAAGTAGACTTCTATGAATTTAAATGGATAAACATTCAGCTCTCGCCGGATAAAAGATAGCTATATGTGAGCTAACTAGTGTTTAAAGATGAGGAAACACTCAAAAGATGTGTATGCAGAGTAAAATGGACAGGGCTTCCTCGCCTTTTTCCCTCCCTCTTCTTCTCAAATGGCTGACCCCAAGGCTTGTATATATAGACGAATGGCTGCAGGTACACTGCGCAGAGTCAGCAGATTAGACTGCGCAGAGCAGTAGCTTGTACCGTGGCTGGGTCATGATGCATTCGAGCCTCGCAGGTCCCGTCATCTCGTAGTACGTGCACTCATGCACTGTAATATCTATTCGAACTTGCAGAACTTCAATCCGAGCATCCGAACGAGGTATATCTGACCTTCTTCGGACCGCTTGTGTTGAGAGTTATGCAATGATATGGATTAGAGGTTGTATAAAGTCACTAAGAGGGGTCTATGCCCATGGTCTTCAAGCTTCAAATTCTATCCAAAGTACTGTCACACATAATAGTCACTCGGTATTGTCAATCCTCGGCTCTTATGGGACATTGTTGGATGTATGTATGTATGAAGTGTTGAGACGACGTGCCATTGTGAAAGGAACAAGATGACGTTTGACTCCTCGTCGGGGTTATCACCGGTTTGAGTTGAAAGTAGACGTTGCTCAGGGTTACAGCTGAGATTGGACTACTTGTTGGTATGCTATGATATCATCTTGTTGAGATGGTAAGATGACGTTGTGACTCCTCACCAAGGTTATCGCCGGTTTAAGCGAAAAGCAGACGTTGCTCAGGATTACATTTGAGATTGGATTGCTGCTTGTTTGTATGCCTCACTGTCATCTGTGGGTGTTCCTGTCAGCCCGTTGTTAATTCTAGGTCTGAGGTGTGTGTGCCTCGACAAGATGTCTGTGGTTGAAGCTGATTGCATATGTTTGAAATAAGCATTTTTGGGGTTATCGTCGGAACTGCAATGACATCTCTTGGGGCTATCACCAAGGATGGGGTTGCTACTCCCAGTGTTGTCTCTGGGACTGGAACTGAGCATCGCGGTGTTATTGCCGAGACAGAACTGTCTTCTCCAGTGTTGTCGCTGATCTTTTGATCTGGATATCTCGGGGTTATCTCCGAGATTGGAAATGACATTCCCGGTGTGTGTTCTGGGGTTGAGATGAAGTTCTCGGTTTATGTTCCGGGTTGGAGCTAAACTTCTGGTAGTATCCAAAATGGATGTAAGCTGTCTTTCAGGGTTATCTCTAAAAGACAAATCTGCCCTCCTACAATGTTAGTAATAGGAATGCAAAAAATTTCAATTGTCTACAGATGCCCCTCTTTATCATATTCATGCAATGCAAGGCATGGATAGGATAAAGAATACTAGACACTTAAAATGCAAGAAATATAAACATGATGCTATATGCAGCAACATGATGCAAATGTATGTAGAATGCATGAATGATTGTCAGGTAATCCTGCTGGGATGACAATCAGTGATGGCTTGGACATATGATCCAAGACTCCAAGGATGTTGACGTTGGGGCTATCACCAAAGTCTTGAATCCTAGACAGTGGCTTATATTCCATAGAGGTACCTCTTGTGTGTAAGAGATCTGTGGGGATAAAGCTTTGTCTGTTTGAGGATGTGTATAACATATTCCATCATTCTGTCGGAGTTACTGCCAACAGTTTGTTGTTATCAGGGCTGCCTGATCTTCGCTGATATGTGTATCACCGGATAAATCCCTGTTGGGTGCATTGTCAAGGCTGCTTGACCTTCATTAATGTATGTGTCAATGGTAGCATTGTGTTGTAACCCTTGCTGGGGAAGGTCGCTTCGATGGGTTTACTTGCCATCGGATGACATGACGTCAAGGCTGCTTGACCTTCATTGATGTGTGTATTAATGGTTGCATTGCGTTGTAACCCCCGTTGGGGATACGTAGATACTTGAAAGATGTGCGTTGTGACCCCTGCTGGGGATACGTAGAAGTTTGAAGGATGTGCGTTGTGACCCCCGCTGGGGATACGTAGATGTTTCAAGGATGTGCATTGTGACCCCCGCCGGGGATACGAAGATGTTGATAACTTCGGTGTTGTAACCCCCGTCGGGGAGGTTTGATATATTGTGGTTTTGCGTTGTAACCCCCGCCAGGCAAGTTTAGGGTTGTGACCCTGCAAATGACGGCATCAAACCTTTGTGGGGTATTACCGAGCATGATTTGTGAAAGCTGAACTCATTGGTATAGTGTACCCTGCATTCAGGCGAATACCTTTGAGACGATGGGACGTTAACTCTGACCGACGAGAAACCAGGATTTCAAGTTATTTCGCTCAATCGCGTAGCACTTTTATTCCTTATTTGGCCTTTTCAGTTTTTGATACTTCAATTATAACTCTAACTGGAGTGATCCGGAGGTGTGGGACCCATGTAGGAGTGTCGCAGGTGTACCTGTAGGAGCCGCAGATTAGCCTGCGGCCAACCGTGCCTATGTATAGGCGGCTGGTTACTTTCATAAGTCATTTTCAAGTTGCGCAGCGAAGGAAATCCGAGAGCTCTTTTTTAGATCTGCTGAGATCGGGAAACTTTCTGCATATTCTGCCACCGTACAAGCATTCTTCACTATCCACATCCTTTCTGAGGTGATTTGGAGACTTGTTGTCCAGATATCATGGATCCGGATCAGTCAAGTAGTTCCCGCAGGACCACTTCTGGTGTATGGAGGAGGGCTTTTGAAGAGCCTCGGCCACTGCTTACATTAGGCAATGACCTCGCTGTCGTTTGGCGAGAAGCGATGATATACGTCCCTATTTGGGTTGAAGTGCCGAATGTCGAGAACGAGGAAGAGGATGCACCGGTCGAGGTTCGTGCTTCTGCTGTACGTGTTTCCCGTAGGGAATTGCCAGGTATTCAAGTGGTGAACCCAGATCTTCTGGGTGACTTTAGTAGGCATCCATCAGTATACCTGCACGCAAACGAGGTATTAAGTTAGATCTTTAATCTTCCTTATTTTTAATTGATGAGGAGTCAAGGAGTCTGATGTTGATCTGCATTTGATGTAGGTTCCCGGCTTCACACAGCCTCGAGGGAATTGGTTTAGCATCCACTCTATGTATTAGGCCTTGCATGATGACTACAGAGCGATCGTCCATGGCTGGGGATTCGGGAGGTTTTTCTCCATTCTACCCCTTCGCTGTCCCTGGGGTTACCTTAGGGCATTGTCTAAGCAGTGGTTTCACCAGACTTAGTGACTCCATTTGTTGGACTGTGAGGTGATGATGACGCCAATGGATTGGTGGTTTATCACAGGTATGGAGTTTGGAGGGGAGTCGGTGCCTTGCACGACGGATATCACCCCTATTGCCGTCAGATCCTTGTTGGGAGTTTCGGCGGAGGCGCTCAAGGGAAGGACTGTTCGTACAGGCCCTTTAAGTGTAGATGCTATGAGCGGGCTGTTGAGTGAGCCCATACCCGATGATGTGAGAGTCAGGGATCACATTCTCTGGCGATTGTTCCTGATGATCATTAGGGGCTGCTTCATAGCAGATAACTCTTCTACGGTGTCCTTTGCTTTGATCAGCGCCACTCGACACATGGACCGTATAGGAGAGTATGATTGGAGTTCCTACACCTTTACCTACTTCCTCACGGGAATGCGCATGCGATTGTAGGGCTTGACCGAGGCGTGGTTAGGATTCTACCCATTTCTGTTGGTGAGTGCTTCTCTTGTCTTTTCCCATGTATAGGTTAAGAGTGTTGACTGACAGCAGATGTTTGCCTTTGTGTTGGTAGTTTTGGGCCTATGAGAGGCTTCCTTGTTTGCATCCTATGAGCATGTTAGGTTAAGACACCTATCCATGAGGACGGAGATGGCATCATTCCATACTGGCGGAGGTCCATGTTGCTGAGGGTTTCACTCATTGTATCGCTTCAAATGAGCTATTGACGATAGATGTCCATTAGGTTTGTAATATTCATGAACGCAATCAAATTGCAAAAATAAGCGGAAACGTGTAAAAATCAGAGTTTAAAATTTTTACAAACCATATACCCGGATAACCCTTTATGCACAATTATTAATTAAACGAAAAATTGAAGAACAAGAATCATACCCATGAAGATCCAAGCTTCCTCAGGTACAAGTTCACCTCCAATTCTTTTCGCGTTCAACTTGAATTCACCGGGTTTGGTTCCTTCCTTTGATCAACGTTAGCCACCCAAGTGTTTGGCCTCTAGAGGTGATCCACCAAGGAAGAAGAAGGATTCAAGAAGATGGGTGGTTGGCTAAACCCTAGTTTTTCTATCTCTATAGAAAAGGAGCGTACTCTCCAACCATTGGAATTATAAGACTTCTCTTATAAAGATATCAAGTAACCCTATTAAAATAAGGTATTATTTAATTAAACCCTTTTAATTAAAGGGGCTCCCTAATCTTATTAGGGATAATTAATTAAACTCCTTTAACTAATTTTCCTTCCTAATCCAATTAGGAATAAATGAGAGTACTTATATTAAATTAATTCCTAAACTCTTTTAGAAATTAAAATAATAATAATAATTGTAATAATATTAATAAGACTCCTCTTATTAATTTATATTTAATATTTCTAAAATATTAAATAATAAATATTAACCTATTTAATTTATTCTATCACCATAGATTAAATTAAATATACTTAACATATTATTACGATTATGCCATTAACTTCTTAAATAATTATTCTTCCTTTTATGGTGTGACCCTTTAGGTTCTCCATATTAAACCCAGGTTGTGAATAAATCAATTAGAACAATTCTAATCTTATTTAAATAAATAAATTAAACAATTAATTTATTTAAATAAATAATATTTATTCAACAATGAGGATAAGCCTCCCTAGCGATTAACGACTTTCCGGATAATATAGATTTCAACATTAATCATAAAAGAACCTTTGAGAGTAAATAGTTACCGTGACAATTCAATCCTTCCACCATACAATGTCCCAATTAAATATAAGACATGGAATTACTTTGTCAAGTCTTATTTTATTTAATTATATGTATTTCGATCCTTAAATGTATAACTCAAATAATGCAAATTAGAAACTCCTTTCTAATTTCATTCTCGCCTTAACCAAGGACTACTTGGGTTGTCATTTATCGAATCACATAGGACATTTCTCTTCTTTATTAGAAGTGGTAGATTCTTTATTGATCATATATTATCTCCATGTACAACTTGTTATACCCAAGCATACCCTTTGATATACCCTAAGGGTCTTAAGGAATAAGTCAAAGTATAACTCATCATACACAAGATACTATGATGATCTCAAGTCCAAGGATCACTTGTACTACTATCACTATAGGATTCCTATTGACGAGCAAGTAAAACTCTATTAGGTATTCCTTAGCGAGCCAATGCTTCAATGAACTTATTCTCTAATAAGCACCTACATACTTGCTTTTAGTGTGTCTCCACAAAATGATCATGAGATCAATCATCCTCATCCAATGAGCAAGCAACGTATGTACCAATCTATCCGGATTCACTAATCCCCAATTTAGTAATCCAATGATTGGGAACTATTTTAGTTTTAAGCTTTCTAAGAATTTAGATCTCATTAGAATGATCATCATCATTATTCTAAAAGCATTGCTTAAAACTATGGGTTTATCACATATTATAAAACAGCATCATGTAGATATTTAAAAGCCTTTAATAAATTAATACTTTTTATTAATAAATGAATGAGATGGTTACAAAGTATATGCTTTATCATCAAACATGATTGGCTTGTGTGCATACTACTTTTAATGTCATCACATAGATTCCCTACTCTGGAGAGCATTTGGGAGTTGGTTTTGAGGATGGGTACCCGACTGGAGTAGAGTACGTCATTTCCACCCGCAGGATTCCTCTCTTCACAAATGGAGGATGGGAGCTCTATTTAGGAGAGCGTGTTATTAGGAGCACTACAGGAGAGATTCATATGCCGATCTTGCCTCCTGCCAAGCGTTATTGGCCTGTTTCACAGTCAACCATCATTGACATCCCATTGATGTGGATTGATAGTTTTACATTGTCAGAGGGCCCCTGTTCTCAGGAGATGTTCCAGCATTGGTGGATCCCTCGTATCATTGGAGCTCAGACCCGCGCCACACAGTTTATGTGGGATATGGTTCTAGGATCCATGATGATGATGGATTGGTTGGCCTGTGTCAGAGATCCGACTCATGTGACACAGATTGACAGATTGACTCGGCAGCTGGACCGGTCACATCTTTTCATTCGGCATTTGGGTAGAGATCCTGCAGAGGCAGATACTTTTGATCCTTCCAACTTTGGCGCTGGTCCCTCAGGTGACCCATATGGTTTTCCTGGCGCAGATCCTCCCTTGTATCGGCCTGACATCCCTATAGATAGATATCCAATGACTCAGGAGGAGTTACATCAGGTGGACAGGATCGATGATGTAGACATCGACACTCTTGACTTTTTCTGATGTATTTCTCGCTATCTCTTTTGATAGGCCTCTGCTAGCTGCTAGGTAGCTTCGCCCCATTCTCGTTATATCTTTTCATAGGCTTTTGTTGTATATTGGGTAGCTTCGCCCCATTTTCCTGTATTTTAGCTGTACAGAGATGTATTAGATGATGATATACTTAGGAATGTATGTACAATTTTCCATTCCCTATATCATATTGCCATCTATTGTATCATGCATGTTATTGTGTTATGCATATGTATGCATGTCCAGAGATATTCAACATTGACCCTTGGATGGTCTTATGACCGCGACCCGTCTGCATGATGTCTTCTTCGACGAGCTAGTCAGATTGATCATACCCCACCATTTGTGGTGGTAGCTGGTATGCGCTCATGGTATGATAGTATATCACCATCAAACATGGTGATCGTAGATGATTTACTACAACATACTATGACCCTGTTAATGTTTCAGGTTCCCACAGGATTTGTAGAAGGCATGCTAGAGCACTGGGTATCGGAGAGGTAGGTTTTCCGATTTGGGACCTAGGAGTTGACTCCTACTTTGGAGGAGTATGCACGGTTGACGATGCTACCACTGGATAGACCTTACGTGCATATGGCTATTGGAGACATGAGCAGACAGTTCATGGTCCAGGATGAGATGACATCCGGCCACGTGATATCCCAGTGTTTCCTGTTTGACAGGTTTGGCTCTGAGGACAGCTATGCACGACATTCTGGGGATTTCACCACACTGGAGGACCATTGGCGTTCAGCTAGAGTAGATGTACTGCTTCTATATGTATTATCATACGTCTTCATGCCGCGGTATATGGATGAGCTGGATATCGGTATCATTTTGGCAGTGAGAGCTCTCAGGGAGGGTCATACCATTGTACCAATGATCATTGTAGAGACTCTGAGGTCAGCTACATACTACTGCACTTATCCGGCAGGAGTGTTTACATGTAGCTCGGTTATGCTGTATGTGTGGTTTATGTCACACTTGAGACCGATTGGCACATTTAGACGGCAATGGTTTTGTTTCACCTAGGTGATAGCCATGTCGTACTCGTTTCAGCTTATAGAGTGCATAGATGCTATATCGTGTTCAGCTTTTCAGGACGGGATTAGGGATCCATTTGCCATATTACAGTGTTCAGGGCTTAGCTCACCCTACAGCTTCATTACTCATGCTCCGGGCATGGATTATCTCCCTCTGGCTGGATTGAGGGGCATGATTACTTACCACTCACTGGCCGTAATGTGTCAGTTTGACTAGTTTCAGGATTTTCATCCGTATGAGGGGGCAGTGAGTCAGTGCTTCGCTTCTCACCGCTTATCACGGAGAGGATGATCCGTGTTGTATACTGTTGGGATCGGCGAGTTGGTGAAGTTTTCTCGTCGGTCATTCAGTTGTTCTCGCAGAGTATTCGCATGGATGGAGATAGAGATTGCATCGGCCGCGCGGAAAGTATCCACAATGCGGGGGATTGATTTTGACGATGGGGAGCCTATAGAGGAGGTCATTATTCCCATCGATGATTGATCACTGGGTCGCCAAAGATTTGTGATGGATTCTCCCACCCCGAAAAGTGCCATTTGTTACTCAAGATTCGGCAGACAACATTTGGAGCAAGAGCTTACATCCGATGACCTATGATAGAGATCGAGGCTAGTAGGCGCGATGTTGATGACTCTTGATGAGAGAGATACCGCTCTGTTAGAGAGGGATGAGGCTAGATCAGCCAGGGATGCATTGATTGCAGAGCAGGATGTTGCTTTATCTGTTAGGGATGTGGCCATTGCAGATATCACTTTAGTTAGATCCCAGATGACTGTCAGTTTTGTCGACATGAGTGTTTACATTGATGAGCATTATGCCACCATGCAGTTAGCCTCTGATCTGCTAGCTTGTGTAGATACCCTTGGGCAGTGCTACCTCCGTCTTCAGAGTGGGATGCTATGTTAGATCTGATAGTCCGCATGTATACAGATCTGTAGATAGCTTTGTATTTTCCTGCATAGACTAGCTTAGCCATTTTGTCATGTACAACACAGATGTATATATCAAACAATATTATATATGGCAGGGAAATATATTTTGATTCACTTCCCTTTTAGTTATGCCTTGATACTTGCTTGATGTTTTTGTTTCTTGAGTGGCTTTGTGATCTTGATGCATTCTCGAACTTATCCTTGATAGATGGACATTGAGACGTCGCAAGATCTCTCGAATCGGGATCATTGATTTACAGAAATCCTACCATCTTTTGGTGTCGTGGACCGGTATCTATATGGAAAAGTGGAGAGGAGGGTGGTTTCTTCCTCTCGAGATTGACCGCACCATAGATGGTCGCCAGTACTTCTATTTGTGAGAAGCCTAGTTAATTCCATCTCTTATGGGTTGGTATTGCTCTTTGAGGCACGATCGCAACTTAGATGGTCACCGAATCTTCTATTTGTGAGAAGAGGTTGGATAATTCCATCCCTTTGATCTGAACCGATGAAATTGGGCAAATTGAAGGTAGATCCCAGTACCGTGTGACAAGAATTTTTGTTCTGGTAGGGGTTAGACTGCACCAAGAATGGCTGCCTACGTACTCCTATTGAAGAGGAGATCAAGTCTACGTAGTTCGAACCTAGTGTAGGAGGTTCAACGCTGAATGCGGAAGGCAGATGGGTGTATAAGTATTTTTGTTGTTTTTTGTTTATTGCGACCGGGCCATATAGAATATGGTTGCCTACGTACCCCCGGGTATCAGGGAGATCAGGTCGACGTAGTTCGCCCCTCAGGACGAATTGAAGGCGAAGAGAAGTGTGAATCCCATGTGCAGGCTATACTGCAGGGAGAAGAAAGTTTAATCCCATAATGGGGATAAACTGCAAGTGTGTAAAAAGTTTGATCCCGTCCTCAGGACAAATTGCAGGCGTAGAAAAGTTTAATCCCGTCTTCAGGATAAACTGCAGGTTTGAAAGGTTCAATCCCGTCTTCAGGATAACCGAAATTGTGAAAGGTTAAATCCCGTCTTCAGGATAACCGAGATTGTATGAAATGTTTGAATTGAGGTATAACCAGGCTGGTGGCTTGAAGTGTATGTTTCCTTGAGGGGCATAAGAGTATTTAAAAAGGAAAGGGTTCAAAATCGGAATGACTAGTGATTTGATGATCAAAACCAGGATGTTTGTTTAATGGTAACTTCAGATATAATACCGTTTTACGATGTCCGAGTTGATAAGCTATGGAAATTCATCGCCATATATTTCCTGCAATCTGAGAGCACCTCCTGTCGATACTTCCTTGACAACAAATGGGCCTTCCCAGTTAGGAGCGAATTTTCCCTTAGATTGATCTTGGTTGTCAATGATCTTCTTCAAAAACAAGTTATGTTGTTCGAATTGCCGTAGTCAGACTTTTCTCTTGTAGGATCGTGCGATCCTTTGCTGATATAACTGACCATGGAAGATAGCTACAGATCGCCTTTCGTCTATCAGAGACAATTGGTGATACCTGTCTTGTACCCATTGGTCTTCATCCAACTGAGCATTCATCAATACTCTGAGGGATTCCATTTCCACTTCTATGGGGAGCACTTCTTCCATCCCATAGACTAATGTGTAGGGGGTTACCCCAGTGGAAGTTTGCATGGAAGTTCTTTAGGCTAATAAAGTCAGAGGCAAGAGGTCAGGCCATCCTTTGTGATTGGCGGACATTTTCTGCATGATCTTTTTGATGTTTTTATTAGCCGCTTCAACAGCACCATTCATCTTTGGACGGTAGATGACAGAGTTGAGATGTTTAATGTTAATTTTCTGCATAACTCCTCCATCATTTTGTTGTTGAGGTTCTTAGCATTGTCTGACACAATGACCTCTAGTTGTCCATATCGATAGATGACATTGTTTCTGATGAAAACAATGATAACTTATTTAGTAAACCTGGGGAAGGATGCTGCTTCTACCCATTTGGTGAAGTAGTCGATCATGGTGAATATGAATCGATGTCCATTACTGGCTTTGGGCTCGATGGGCCCGATCACGTCCATTCCCCACATTGAGAAGGGCCATAGCGAACTTATATTGTGGAGTTCCCTTGGAGGGGCGTGGATAACATTCCCATGAATCTGGCATTCATAGCACCTCTTGACGTGATCATCACAGTCATCCTTGAGTGTAAGCCAATAATGCCCTGTTCTGAGGATCTTCTTGATAAGTAGGGGTCCGCTCATGTGAGGGCCACATACTCCACCATGGATCTCATCCAAGAGTCTCTGAGCTTGGTCTTTGTCAAGACATCTGAGGAGACCTAATCCTGCATCTCTTTTGTAGAGTGCATCTCCGGTCAGGTAGAATTTCATAGCAAGTCGATGAATCCGCCTCTTCTCAGTTAGGCTCGCCTCAGCGGGTGTAGATCCATCTCGTAGATACTCCTTGATGTGCTGATACCAATGGTTGTGGATGGGAGGTAGCTTATCCGATACTTCTCCAATGTAATTCCCATAGACTGGGGCTTTTTGCAGAGCAAACGTGATGTTTGGCATGTTTTCCTTGTCAGGTATGTAAACCAAGGAGGCCAACGTTGCTAATGCATCTGCAAAATCATTCCTATTATGAGGAATGTGTAGAAAGGAGATTTCTTCGAACTCCAAAGCCATCTATAGAACTTGCCGATGGTAAGGCAGTAAATGTAATTCTTTGGTTTCATAGATTCCTGTGGATTGCTTGATTACCAATTCGGAATCCCCAAAGACAGTTAACCGCCTGATGCCTATTGAACGGGCAAGTTTTAGCCCCATGATACAACCTTCATACTCAACTGTGATGTTGGTGCTGACAAACTGCAATTTGACTATGACGAGATCTTCTCCCGTGCATTAGATATTAGGGGCGCTCGGTTCTGCAGCCTTACGTGTTAATACTCCATCAAAATACATTCTCCACGTACGACATGTATCGTACTGATGTTCTAACTGAATTGTCATTACTCCTTCGTCAGGAAAGTATGTTTCTAAGGGTTTGTAATCCCCTGCAGGTGCGGCGGCCAGTTGATCCACAATTCCCTGACCTTTGACCGACTTTTGCATCACATAAACGATGTCAAATTACTGTAGGATCAACTGCCATCTGGAAAGTCGACAATTCAGTATGGGTTTACTGAACACATACTCGATAGGATCCATTCGAGATATGAGATGGGTTGTGTGACCATGGAGGTAATGCTGTAACCTCATGGAAGCCCATGCTAAAGCACAACAAGTTTTCTCATTCAGAGTGTACTTGTGTTCACTAATGCTAAATCTTTTTCTGAGGTAATAGATAGCTCGCTCTTGGCCTCTATTGTCTTTCAGCCCCAGCATGCAGCCCGTGACATTGTAATTTATGGACAGGTACATGAACAGGGGGACATCATCCCTGGGAGGTACCAAAATAGGAGCGTTGATCAGTTGCTCTTTAATGGTAAGGAAGGATTTCTAACACTCATCGTTCCATTTCATGGAGGAGTTCTTCCTTAACAGCTTGAAGATAGGCTCACAAGTTGCTGTGAGTTGAGAAATGAATCTGCTAATGAAATTGATCCTTCCAAAAAATCCCCGTATTTCCTTCTTTGTCTGAGGAATGGGCATTTCCTTGATAGCCTGGATTTTGGTAGGATCCAGTTCAATCCCGTTATGACTGACTAGGAAACCTAGCAACTTGCCTGACTTAACACAAAAGGCACACTTGGCGGGATTCAACTTCAGGTTGTACTTACGCAACCTATTGAAAAGTTTTGTGAGATGGTCTAAGTGGTCATCCTCCTTCTGGGATTTGACAATGATGTCATCCACATAGATCTCTATCTCTTTGTGCATTAAATCGTGGAAAAGAGCCATCATAGCTCCCTGATAGGTTTCCCCGACGTTGATGAGGCTGAATGACAACCGTCTATAGCAAAAGGTTCCCCAAGGTGTGATGAAAGAAGTTTTCTCATGATCTTCCTTAGCAACCATAATCCGATGGTACCCCGCAAAGTAATCAGCAAAGGAGTACATGCCGTATTGAGCAGTATTGTAAATAAGAATGTGGATAAAGGGCACGGGAAAGCTATCTTTAAGGCAAGCTTTGTTCAAATCCTGGTAATCCACACATACTCGCACCTTTCCCCTAGTTTAGGTACGGGAACAATGTTGGATATCCACTCCGGATATGTAGACACCATGATGATGGCAGCTTGAAATTATTTCACAATTTCTTCCGTAACCTTTAAACTCCACTCAAGTTTCAATCGCCTGAGCTATTGCCTAACTGGCTTGAATCCTTCTTTAATGGGAAGGCGATGAAGAACAATGTCAGTGGATAAACCCACCATGTCTTCATGAGACCATACAAACACATCCTGGAATTGGGTTAACAGTGCAACCATGTCATTCCGTTGATTTGTGGTAAGGTCTGAACCAATCTAGATTAGCTTAGGGTTGTCTAAGGTTCCGAGATTGAAAGGAGTGGTTTGATCGAGATTGGATTTGGGTTTGTCTACGACCCATTCCTTAATCTCTTGAGGTGTCTCAATGTCTTCTTGGATGTCCATCAAGTCTAAGTCCAACTTTGCATCAAAGTTACAGCCCTTGTGGAGTGAAGGCATGTCATTAGCAAGGACAAGCACATCTAAATTTAGAGTCCTGAAACAAATGATGCTTTCACTTAATATATGAAATTGTTTGATCATACAAAAGTGTTAGCATGTACTTGATAAAATAACTGCTAGTGTTGTAAAGGAAAGAAAGCAATTAAAGTTTTCTACAGGGTAGAGGGATTTTCTGCCCATTTTACACTCGTCGACCAATGCATGGAGTGCTGTTCCAATTATCGAGGGAAAAGTCCTGATGGACTACAATGATGGAAGGATCGTCATTGTCTTCCTTCTCCCGAATGACAACCATGACATCTGGGCAATCATCTTCTAGGGTGTATCTGTTTGTATGTTCATCATGGACAATCACGCGAATACCTGCCATCATCAAGGCAAGGTCATGTTTATGTTTTCGTTCCTTTTCTTCCGCCTCGGGATCAGGAATCAACACCTCTTTTGCTTTGATTGGTACTAGTTTTGGAAACATCATAGCCATAACATGGGCTGAAACCTTTACGGGAGATTGCATCAACTCATGTGGTAAAGGTATAGAAAATCGTCGTACGATGAAAGCTTGAGGAACCTGCTTATGCTTATGAGGATTCCTGTAACTAGAATTGGCATAATATCCTAGCCCGGCTATTCCAATTTGACTGGACATTTGAATAGGGTGCTTAATACCCTCCTTATCTTTACCAAGCCCTTGTCCAGGTTGATGACCAAATAACATCATTTCTTGAGTGGCCGACATAACCTCGGCAGAAATCTTGGGTATGGGAAGTGGCGCTCCAATAGAATGGTATTGTGTATTACTCACTTCCAAAGTATGAAAACTGGCCGGTTCAACTTCCGAATTGAAGCTAATAATTGGTAGAGTTCCTTGTTCAGGACCATCCGGCTCAGCGTTGACAGTGACTAGACTGTTATTGATAATGTATTTGAGTTGTTGATGTAGCGTGGAGGGAATAACTCCAACCATGTGTATCTATGGTCTCTCCAAGAGCAGGTTGTATCCTGATTCTATCTTGAGGACGTGAAAGGATACATTGAATGTATTTGGACCAATCTCAATTGGCAATTCAATCTTTCCAACGGAATTTTGCCGGGATCCATTAAAAGCTCTGATGACCGTATGGCTGCTTTGGATCCGCTTGAGACTGATATTCATCTTTACCATGGTGGCATAAGGACAAATATTTAGAGATAAGCCTCCATCTATCAATACTCCTGCTAGCATATACCCAGAAGACAAAACTGTAATATACAATGGCTTGCAATGACCGGTCCCTTCGGGAGGTATGTCGTCATCAGTGAAGGATATAACATTGTTGTGGAAAATGTGATCAACCAAATGTTGAAATTTTTCCACATCCACTGACTTTGGCAAATAGGCTTCTTCTAAAACCTTCAACAAGATCTTCCGATGATCCTCATAAGAGAAAACCAAATCCAGTATTGAAATCTGTTGTGGAGCTTCTCGCAAGCTTAAAACCACTTTGGCTTCATTATGGCCCATAGTACGGAGGAATTTTTCAATCTTCACCATGGGTAACTTCCCTTTTGCTTTGCAAGTAGGTTTAATAACCCGTTGAGGAAAATACTGTGGATTTTCCTTCGACACTATAGCAGTAGTATGAGACGTGGATCCTTCAGCTTCTCCATAATTCCATGGAACTTTGTGTAAGCTGACAACATGATGTTGTGGTCTGAAAGGTAAAGGAATTAGCTTTGGTGCGACCACTTTCAAAGGATTGTCAGCTCCTTTGAGTTGAATTGGTTGTATGGGAAATACTTTGACAGTCTCATCATCCACTTCGGATATAACTGCTACTGATCCCTTCCATTTGGTAGGACATGCATTCCCACCCTTGAGTTGCACAGTGTAATCATCTGCTATTTGTAGGACCCTGTTATCAATAAGATTCTGAATGAGATGGCGGAGTGCCCATCATTCTTCTGTGCTGTGACCGTGAGAATGTGAATGATATTGACACATTTTATCAGGATTGAACCGTCCTGAACGGGGATTGATTAGAGGGAGAAAGAAGGTAATTCTTCCTTCGTTGATCAACATCTATAATATCTCCTCCATAGATTGGCCCAAATAGGTGAATTCCCTCTGATTGGCAAAATCCCGACGGGCTTTAGCATTTGCTCGCTTCGCAACCTTATCCTCCATAGCTTCTCTTTCTAAAGGTGTTGATGGATCATTCACAACAAATGGAAGGAGACATGCATGCTCTTGCCTGATTAATTGGCGTGTGACTTGATGCTGGTGGGTCACCAGTTCTGCCAATTGTTCAATTTGTTTGCAAAGAGCTTTCATTTTTTGTTCCATGGTAAACTGGAACTTTGCATAATCCCATTTGTTAACACCGTCTATAATGGGTTGGGATGATTCGCCGTTAGAATTGGAACCTTGTACAGTGCTCCAACTGATCATGTTGACCTCTTCTTCTTTGTGTTGAGGAAGAGGGTTGTCTTGCACATGAGGTTGATCTAGTTTAGTGACCATGATCTCACCGTTGTCTATTAGATCTTGAATTTTATGTTTCAAGGCCCAACAATCTTGAGTATCATGTCCAGGTGCTCCGGCATGATAGGCACACTTCCGAGTAGCATTAAAACCCCTCCCATTAGGGTTGGTTGGTGGAAGAAGATGTGTAATTTTCTTCTGAGCAGTCAGAAGAGCAAGAATATTCTCGAGCGAGTCCCCTAAGGGTGTGAACTGTGACGCCTCTAAAATAGGTATACATCACCCATCTTGAGTCGCCAAATACATGGTACAAAATTCAAATACAAACTAATAATACAGCAGTCGTGTAAAATACGACAAAACACATGATGTGAAATTAAATACAAATATTGTCTTCTAGACAATATCCATTCTTAAATAGAGTCCTCGTTACATTTATTATCACACTATTTTACAGAATAGTGAGGACTACTAAAACACCATCTCGGACCATCACTCCGTTCCCCGACTAGTCCCAGCTACGTTCTCATTTCCTGAAGAGAACAGTGAAAGAAAGGGTGAACTCAACTAACCCAGCAAGAAATATTATGACTAAGATAATGCAAAATAAATTATCATTAGCCTCCAACAATGTTAAACTGATAAAATACAATAGACATCAAGTTTAACTACAGCGGAACATGCAATCCATTAAAAGAGTCAAGTAGAGAATAAAATCTACTATCTTTTATGATTTAAAAGGTTTTCATCACTTTTATCGCTGGGACTCAGCTTAATAAATAATTCACCTCATCCCTGCACTACGGCCAAGGATATTCATTATTATCACAACCACAAATTATCCATGCACTACGGACCAAGGATATTCGTGTATTCATCAATGGTCATGATCATGCCAACAACTGTCCATCAATGCACTACGGGCCAATGAGAACTTTTACCACATCATTTGTAACATTACGATCATGATTACACCGAATAATCCCTGGTCATAATCATACCAAGTCCATCCATGCACTACAGGCCACAGATGACTTTCAACAAAATATAAATATGAGGATGATGACAATGATATAAGAATTCAATAAAATAAGTTCAAGAAATAATTTTTTCAAGAACTAATAACGTCCAAATTGTCAACATGATACTTCTTTGTAGAGTAAAATTCAAGATTGCTCAAAAGAATATTTCCATGAAAAGATACTGGATGAAGCGCAAATATCAAGGATATTCCACTAATTTCATGGAGTATAGAAGTCAAAACTTTAACCAACTGAGTATAATAAAGAATGGAATAACAAAAGATATCACCAGGCATGCGGTACTTTGCATAGACAAGTTATTCCAACAGAATAATAATAACGGAACCAGGTCAGGTGAAATTCACACCGACTGGATGTTCCAACAGAATAATAAGTAATGGAACCAGGTCCGGTGTAAAACACATAGACAGGATATTCCAACAGAATAATAATAAAGATGGAACCAGGTTCAGTGTAAAACACACCGACAGGATATTCCAACAGAATAATAATAAAGATGGAACCAGGTCCGGTGTAAAACACACAGATAGGATATTCCAATAGAATAATAATAAAGATGGAACCAGGTCCGGTGTAAAACACATAGATAGGATGTTCCAATAGAATAATAAAGACAGAATAATAAAAGAATGTCACCAAGTATAGGGTAGCCCGCGTATACAAGTTATTCCAATAGAACAATAAAGAATTGGAATAACAGAAGTTCTCTTCTTGAATACAAAAGAATAATATCCCTTACGAGTACAACAAATAATATCCCTTATCGTAATAAAGAAGAACTGAATATATAAGTGGTGAAGTAGCAGAACACTTTTCTTCTTTCTCTCTATAGTTTCTCTCTCTAGAGTTTAAATGAATTTGTAAGAAATAATGAAGGAATGAGCTTCTATTTATAGA
This sequence comes from Panax quinquefolius, assembly GCA_020205615.1. Classification (NCBI taxonomy): domain Eukaryota; kingdom Viridiplantae; phylum Streptophyta; class Magnoliopsida; order Apiales; family Araliaceae; genus Panax; species Panax quinquefolius. The sequence goes on from CM035156.1 coordinate 136,353,622, forward strand.
AGAATGGAATGAATAGTAACCAACCCATGAACGGTCCATATTGATTTACTTTAATTGGACGGTCCATATTTAAAGCAAATTTTTTTAAATAAAATATAATATATATATTATATATATACTTTATATATATATATATATATATATATATATTTAGTCACGGGTTATAAACCACATGAACTCCGCCAACAATCAAATTATTATATATATAATAATAATAATGATTGTACCCCTTCAGCCAACTTGCACACATTATATATATAAAACAATTAAAATACCCATCCGTCCAATAATTTTCCCTCCCCCCATTATCACCCATGTGCCAAAATTCTTTATATATATATATAATGGAAATAATTGTACTCCCTCACCGTAAAATCCAAAATCACCCCCACCCAATTTGAGAACATTTTCTTCCTCCCCCATTAACATCATCAAGATATATATATATATATATATATATATATATATATATATATATATATATATATATATATATAATTATCATACCCATAACACACACTATTTTAAAAATAGGTAACTGGGGGTCCATAAATACTTCATAAAATTCTTTTAATATTTTTAACAACATTTATCATCATTATTACAATTCACAATATTAATCGACCAGGTCGTTCCCAAGAAAGAGGGGGCTTTCCAATAAGGATTTCTCCCTATTGGCGTGCAATTAGGTGACCAAACATCTCCTTGACAGAACTTCTAGACATCGTTAATATTGTAAATAATAATATTAATAACTTCGTCGTCTCAATTATTGATTTAATAATATATAACATATTGACAATAATTGAATCAAATAACGTGAGATGCTAAACAACAATTACTATAGCAATAATTGAACAAAACTGAATGACTTCTCACGTAAGCATCAATAATCAATATCGTGTGCTACTATGCAACCACGCGTATTACTGTACTTTTACTACCAAGTAGTTCAATAGTATTAATGGTAAAACTTCCGCCGTTATTTTTGTCATTTTCTCAATCCGACAATAATTCTGTTGTGGGGTCCACCAATGATTGAACCGTTGTATGAATATTCCCTGCTAAATCGAATATTCCCTGACCAATTGAATTTAATATGACAACTTGCATACTTTGTAAAATTTATAATTTTTACCCACAAATATAACATTATATCATAATATTCAAAAATGATAATTATTGAAAATTCATCTTTATTCAAAAAGTTGGGGTCTTACATAAACGTTCGAGGTCACTTTACTTCTCCACTTTTAGGCAATGGAGGGTTTGAAGATTGTGCTGGAAAAGGGGAGTAGTTTCTCCTCTGCATAGGCATACTTGGATTGCCTTTTTGTCCTTGTAGTATCAAGGAAACATCGTCCTCTTTCTTTTTATGGACCCTCCGGGGGTTGTTTCCATAAGATCCGGACAGGATGTGCTCATCAACAGCTTTAAGAGCGGCTAGGTCTTGAATTTTACCTGACTTCAATCCCATTTCAGCCATCTCTCTATGTTTGATCATTTCAGAGAATGGTTTGCCAATACCAGCTTGAACTCTTTCATAGAAAGGAGATTCCTGTACATTTATGAAGGTCATGACCATTTCTGATTCTGTCATGAAAGGAATAACTTGAGCTGCAAGGCGCCTCCACCTTTGAGCATACTCTCTAAATAACTCATTAGACTGTTTCTTGACCTTGGTAATTTGGTACCGATCAGGAGCCATGTGAGATTGAAAACTGTATTGAGTGAGGAAGGCGTGAGCTAGCTCTTCCCAGCTATGGATCTTAGAGTTGTCTAATCTGGTATACCATGAACGGGATTCTCCAGTTAGACTTTTCTGAAACAACTGCATTTGGAGCTTTTCATTTTTTGCTTAAGACCCAAGTTCTCCACTGAACACTTTTAAATGTGTATAAGGATCCCCTAATCCGTCATATTTCTCAAAATCAGGGGTCTTGAATTTCTCTGGATATTGAACACCATGAAATATACAAAGGTCTGTATATGAAACACTGCCATGGGTTCCAATCCCTTTGAGAACGCGAATAGTTTCCTCCATTTGAAGGACCTTATTCCTGATATCACCGGTGTCTGGATCTCCTTTGAGATGGGTGTTTTCAGGGTCTTTGTTGGTTGTATCCAACTGATGTTCTGGAATTGTTTTTTCCAGACCTTACACTCCTCCTTGTGTAGAGGATTCTGTATATGTAGGTATCTTCGTACCCTGAGTAGACTGGTGTAATTCTTTTAGTAGAACAGCCAAGTCTATGATTTGTTTACTCAATCCGTCAAATTCCTCTCGGGAGGCAGTATTAGACTGGTCAGAAGAAGACATGATTGGCTGTAGGCTCACGACCTTTTTTGATTTTGAGTAGGTAATAGGTCCAATTGCTTCCCTATAAAAGACTTACGTAGTTTAGTCTTAGGGAAATATAAATGTTATCATAACATGTCCGTTTTAGGAATTTTGTCCTACAAAACCGGTTGTTAATTGATAACATGTCATGCATGCACATATATTCTTCATATTTTCCATTACATATGAATGAGCATGGAATAAATTACAAGTAAATGCTTTTACAGGTAATTTGAAAATGGAAAGCATGAAGAGACTTTCCTCCGCATTTGTGTTCATTTTGTAGGTTATACGCTGGGGAGCAGTGTTTGAGCGTCGTGCCCAGCGCTGGGGCGCTGGGGGAAGAGCTTGGTGCGGCCTGGATGCGTTTTGGGCGAATTTTGACACCTTTTTGACTCCAAATTGGATTGGGTTTGTTCCTAAGCTCAAAATTGGACTTGTAATATATAAATACATGATGTAAGGCATAAAATAAAGGCAGATTACATAGATTAGATTAGAGATACACTCCATTAGATTAGAAAATAACCTTAGTTCTTATTAGTTTTGGAGATTGAAGCAACTTGGACACCATTGAAGATTCAAAGAAGGAGCGAAAGAGGAGTTCAAGACTACTGACAATAGATTCTATTATCTTCTCTTCTCTTACTTTTATCTTTTAATGTCTATTCAATTGTGGATTCTTGGTTTTAATTCATTAATTATAAACTAACTCTTTTATTAAGATTTCAATTGAACTTTTTATGGCTATGAATTAGTTATTCATTATATTCCAATTATTTATGTTGAAGTGAATTGTTCATCTTGCCTTATGCTTATTGATTAATTATCTGATCACTAATTACCTTGTTACTCTAGAAGGAATTGAGAGAGGAATTCTAGGGTTAGAACTGGGCTTGGTGACATGTGACTTAGTTATTTGCACAGTGAATAATTAGGTTTGTGAATAGAATGAGAATATCTATTTGCCGCATGTAACACATAAGGAATTGGAATTGTAGCGAGTTTAATTCAATTGTTTTGCATAGAGATATAGCAAAATTAATCTGGGTTAAATAGAAGGCAAATGATCACTTGAGAAAGGGCTTTTGGTATTTGAGAATTCCTGTTAACAATTCAGTAGACATAATAATTGGGATAATTGGATAATTGGTTTATAGTTCATAATTGGGGATATTGGAGTCTTTAATCTTTATTATCTGAATTCATTCGTTAAAGTCTTAGTTTTAATTGATTAATTTAGTTTTCTTAATTAGAAAAATCACAATTTGCGATTGTTTAAATAAAATTGATTTGGTTAAGAGTTAGTAATTGGTAATTTTTATTAAATAATTCCTCATGGGAACGATACTCCACTTTCACTTTATTACTTGTTGACCGTGTATACTTGTACGTACTCATTGATTGCGAAATCGATCAACAAGTTTTTGGCGCCGTTGCCGGGGAGTTAGTTTAATAATTTTGCCAATATTAATTTTTATCAAATTAGTTTTAATTTAGACAATTTTTTTTAATTCTCTTCTTATATTTCTCATTTTAGGTACCATGGATGACTTTGAGTATCAATGGCCATACACGAATGTGACTCAACCAAGGGGAATGGAGATTAACAGACTCGCGACACTTTCCGCAATGTCAGCACAAATTAAAGAACTTTCGAGGAAGTTGGACGTTATCGCATCCCAACAGAGTCGAAGGATGGCAGTTATGTGTGACTATTGTGTTGGAAATCACCCGAGTAATCAATGCACCATCAATCTTGGGCCGGTACAGTATGGTGGTAACTACCTCAATCAGTATGCATATGATAATTATGAACAAGTTTGGGGGTATCACTCGGATTCTTCATGGAGCTACAACTATCAAGACCAATACTCTACTCCAAATCCAACATACACGCCGAAATTCTCATATCAACCTCTATTAAAAGAAGAAAATTCAAGGTTGGAGGAATTGTGGTCCAAGTTCGAGGAGAGAGGGATTAATCAAACGGGATCAATTCTAAATCTTGCGGATCAGATAGAGCAAATGACCAAAGTCATAAACAACCTTCCTCAAAACACTTGGCTTTATGACATGGATGACGAAATTGATGAAGTTCCCGAGCCAAATCTACAACTGGATGAGACACGAGATGTTGAAAAAGAGGAGACAAGTGGGGATAATGAAAATAAGGTCGGTGAAGAATTAACTATGATTACCAACGAGGAGGAGCCGATGTTATTAGTGCCCCAAGTTTCTTCTCCGCCAAAGTTCAAGAATCCGGTTAGATTTGCAAAACCTTGTCCGCTAGGTAGTCATGTCGTCGGCAATACTCCTTTTGACGTAAAAGCGAGTACAACTTTGAAGCCATGGTTCAATGAGTTGGAGAAGATAGAAGAAGAGATTGTTGTGTCTAACAAGCCTCAATGCCAAAATCTATTCGTAGACACAATGGAAAAACACCTAGATGTTGGACGTTCTTTAATGTGATCTTATCTAAATAAAGCATGCTAGGTGACTTTAATACAATGACTATCGTAAATGGGAACCTCTACCAAAAGCTATATTATTTCCGATGGATAGAGGGTTCCTCAACTTTCGAAGAGGAATTGGATAGCATTGACCAGACAAAGTCAGGCTGAAAGATTATAAATCAAGCGCTGATTGGGAGGCAACCCAAGAATTTTTATATTTATATGCTTTACTAGTTTATTTAGTAGATAGGAATTAATTTGCTTAGTAAGTTCTCTTATAATCTAATATATGTTGTCTCTCTTCATTGTAGATATTGGAGGTTCAATGGATTGGAAAATGATCCTCGCTACCATCGCCACCAGCACCTCACACTTAGCTGATTACAGGGAAATTCTCTTCTACTTATCTCTATATTCTTACAATGAGGACATAGTAATTTCTAAGTTTGGGGGAGTTTAGTTTAGTTCGTTATTGCATGTTTAGTTTCATGTTTATGTTATGTTATTTTGCATATGTTGTTAATATAGTTTAGGTTCATTATTAAAAAAAAAATTCAAAATTCAAAAATTCAAAAATAATAGTTAGTTACTATGTTCATTTTGCATAAGTCCAGCGGTTTGTTATAGTTAAGTTTATTTTGGCCAATGATGAGATTGGAATTGGGTAGATAAGTATAATACTGACTATTAGAGCTTTGATGTGATTTCTTGTTATGAATTAAATCTTTTTTTGTTTGAAACTAGTATAATAATGATAGCACAGTAAAAACAACTTGTTGATTGATTGAGTTTAAATTGATATATAATGGGACTATAAAGGATAATGCTAGTTTGAATGAAAGAATGACAAGAATAAGTAGTGATGACTAAATTTAGACAAGAACCTAAGTTTGGGGGAATATTTGGGGTATATAAGCTATATAAAAAAAAGAAAAAAAAAGAAAACAAAGAAAAAGAAAAAAAAGTATGAATAAACACCGTGTCATGCTTGTCTAGTTTTGTGGCCTTTGTTACTTGAGTAAGTAAGCCCGAGGGGATTGTCTTTACACCTAGCGCCCTAAGGTCTTAATGGTCTGGGAGTCGTTGGTCGAAAGCTCGTTAAGGTAGCATTGAAAAGCCTAAGGGAATAAGACATTGCATAGCTATGTGTATATAAAAAAAGAGAATAAAACAGAAAAAAAGAGCAAAAAGCCCCCGTAGATGAAAATAAAGCATAAGTATCCCATGTTGACCCTCGATATTGGTAATTGTTTGATTTTAGTTGGATCTAGCTTGTTTTTGGATTTCTTGAGTTTACACTGGTATGATGCCTTCAAGAGACTTGTTATGTGTTAAATTTGATTTTATATCAGTTAGCATGGTTGTTGAGCACACACACAAACTATACCAAAGAATAATAAGATTAAGACTTGATGATTGACTAGGAAATTGTTGATTGGTTTTGATATGAAGTATTGTCATGTTTGCTTGATTGCTCGGGCGGTCGAGTGAATAGATTTGATTCTATCAAATCTTCTTTGGATTCGTGAGGCATATAGATTAGTTGCATTTCATTGCATTGCATTGCATTATGTTGTGTTGCTTGGGACAAGCAACGCTTAAGTTTGGGGGTATTTGATAAGTGGATTTTACATACACTTATCTGGTATCTTTTACATGAATTAGTTTCTTATATTTATGTGTCTTAGTTACTTTTCATGCATTTTGTGTTCATTTTGTAGGTTATCTGTTGGGGCAAAGTACGAAAGATCGTGCTGCTATTTGAAGTATTTGGGGGGAAGAGCTTAGTGGCTTGGAGCGCTTTTGGTAATTTTGACACCTTTTTAACTCCAAATTGGATTGGGTTTGTTCCTAAGCTCAAAATTGGACTTGTAATCTATAAATACATGATGTAAGGCATAAAATAAAGGGAGATTACATATATTAGATTAGAGATACACTCCATTAGATTAGAAAATAACCCTAGTTCTTATTAGTTTTGGAGATTGAAGCAACTTGTAGACCATTGAAGATTCAAAGCAGGAGCGAAAGAGGAGTTTCAAGACTACTGACAATAGATTCTATTCTCTTCTCTTCTCTTACTTTTATCTTTTAATGTCTATTCAATTGTGGATTCATGGTTTTAATTCATTAATTATGAACTAACTCTTTTATTAAGATTTCAATTGAACTTTTTATGGCTATGAATTAGTTATTCATTATATTCTAATTATTTATGTTGAAGTGAATTATTCATCTTGCCTTATGCTTATTGATTAATTATCTGATTAGTAGTTATCTTGTTACTCTAGAAGGAATTGAGAGAGGAATTCTAGGGTTAGAACTGGGCTTGGTGACATGTGACTTAGTTATTTGCACAGTGAATAATTAGGTTTGTGAATAGAATGAGAATATCTATTTGCCGCATGTAACACATAAGGAATTGGAATTGTAGCGAGTTTAATTCAATTGTTTTGCATAGAGATATAGCAAAATTAATCTGGGTTAAATAGAAGGCAAATGATCACTTGAGAAAGGGCTTTTGGCATTTGAGAATTCCTGTTAACAATTCAGTAGACATAATAATTGGGATAATTGGATAATTGGTTTATAGTTCATAATTGGGGATATTGGAGTCTTAATCTTTATTTATCTGAATTCATTCGTTAAAGTCTTAGTTTTAATTGATTAATTTAGTTTTCTTAATTAGAATAATCACAATTTACGATTGTTTAAATAAAATTGATTTGGTTAAGAGTTAGTAATTGGTAATTTTTATTAAATAATTCCTCGTGGGAACGATACTCTACTTTCACTTTATTACTTGTTGACCGTGTATACTTGCACGTATTCATTGATTGCGAAATCGATCAACAACCAACGCAACCGAAAAGGTTTGCACATTGACCTAGTGATTTTACACTGCTAGACGGGTCGGTGAAACCGAGATTCATTTTGAGTCCGGGGCTTGATTATGCGGAGGGAAGGTGTTACCACGGTGACCGCCACTTTTCAAAGAAATTGTTATATGAATGTGTGTTTATGTGTGTGTGTGGATCAATGTGCAATTATTTGAAAGTAGTGCGAGGCCTTGTCCGTACCTATATACACAAGGTTTGAATTTTATGGAAAAATTCAGTTTTAACCAAGATATAGCAATGACGTTTTGTAAAAGAGGTTTTTCAAACCCTGTGCTCAATAGGAATTGAGACCTTTTCATACTTCCATTTTATTATTAAATGTTCGGCTTATTTGCTTTTATTTTCGAGATGCGAAGCATTCTCGAGAAAATAATATACTGTGATCTTAACTCTCCTCATCAAACATGACAACCATCCAAGGAAATTAAGACATCAGAAATTAATGTACAGTCGCATTTGAAAAAATGTCCATCATGGGAACCGAATCTAGATTCAATAGATCAACTCAGCGATCACATGATTCCTAGGCTCACATGATCTTGCAATTTGTATGGAAAGCGATGGCGTTATATATATAAAAAGTCAGTAAATATATATATACGACATGATCAACCACCACGAAAGCAACTCCATGGGGATCGAAATGTAAATATATAAAAGCGGTAAATATA
>CM035156.1:136366989-136442841 GCA_020205615.1 Panax quinquefolius
TTCACATATCCGTGTTACGTCCTTATAAGCCAGATTATAAACACGTGATAGAATATGAACTTATTCATATCGAGAAGGATTTAACGTATGAAGAAACGCCGATTCAAATTGTCGATAGAAAAGAACAAGTTCTGCGGAATAAAGTCATACCTTCCGTGATGGTGATATGGAAGGACCACGATGCAGAAGAAGCAACGTGGGAGTTAGAAGAAATAATGAAAAAGAATTTCCTTCAATTATTTGTGTAATTTTTTTTTATTATATAGCGAGATTCTGGGGACAGAATCCTTATAAGGGGGAGAGAGTGTAACGCCCCGAAAAATTGAACATTTTGTAAATACTTTAATAATGAATAAAATAATATTATTTATTATTATTGTGTGTTGATAAGATGAATGTCGTTCTATAACCTAGAAACGTCGGAACGTCGTAGTATTTTAACTATGTGAATGAATTAAGGTGTTTGAATTTCTAAGACGAAAATAAAAGCTTTCCAAGAAATATTTCGAATAACACTATTTATCAATTTTTGCTCGGGAATTATTTTTGAACTACCGAGAAATATGTAACGTTATAATATCGAGGTGGTATTGATTATGTAATAATAATCGAAGTATGAAAAACGTAATATTTCACATGCGGACCTAATTTGGGAATGTTAGGTTTATTAAGCGTTAAGGAAAGAAAGTATTAATCAAAGGAAGTGTATTCATTATACGAGGTATTGAACGTAAGTATAATACAACATATTATACTATTAAGAATGGAGAATGAAATAACGTATATTACGAATAAATATACGAGCTAGCATACGAGAATTATACGTGGTGTATATATGTTAAGTTGTTTAATTAAAGGTAATGGACTTGTATGATTATTACCATAATGGCAGAAGTCCAATGGAAAGTGATATGCAAGCCCAAGTGTTTATAAATCATAAGACCAATCTATAATAGTATAAGCCCAACAAGGAATTAAACCAAGTGAGATATGGGTAGACTTGATGGGAAAACATTTTAAGTGGTGAGCAAGTGTTGTGATGACCAAGTATTAGGAGTGGCTAGCAAGTAGACTTAGTGAATAAGAAAGGAATAGTAAGAAGGTTATTAAGGAGGTTAATTAAGGAGGTGGGATGGCATAAATTTCTATTATGCCCTCACTTTGAGTTTCCTATAAATAGAAGGCTAGATTTTTCATTTGTTGCTTGATAAATTTCTCCCAACTCCTCTCAAGATAAGTAACTTATTGGTTAGAGAGAATAAGCTCACATAAGCACTTATAAGTCATTCAACCTTTGCTAGATTTTCTAAAGAGAAGTGAAGTAATAGTCTTCAAGGCTAAGACTCTTGTCTATTATATCTTTATCTCTACCATGATAGGATTGATAGAGAAGTGGGATTGTATGCTAAGAACATATAATAAGTTATTAAGGAATGAACTTAAGCCGAATAAGTTGAATAAGCAACTTGAACCTAAATAAGTTTATAAGCTTGTGAAGAACTTATCATATATTTGTCATATGATGTTAGTATGTTCAATATAGTATGAGAACCTTGATTGATGGACTTAAGTCCATAGTAGGTCATAAGCAAAGGAAATTGTAGTTAATAAGTTGATTAAGTCATTGACTTATGAGAATAAGTCAAAACCTACTTTGAGAATAAGTTGGTGTAATAAGTAACTTATAACGTTCATATAAAGATTAAAATCTGTAGCGCCCCCAAATCCGGGTATCTTCCAACCCGACAAATGGTGCTATACTGTACAAACATTCATACATTCATTCCGTTGAAAGATCTCAAAGAACGAACATAACTTCTATATATTAAAAGTAATATTTACATTTCCCAGGTTCTATACCCATTACAAAGGTTCTTTGTCATAATATTCATTACATTACAACAATAGACCTATACTATTACAAGACAGCTTAATAATCTGCCTTAGCTTTTCCTTTATCCTTATTCGATCCTTGGGCTTTGCTTTAACAAACTCCTACATACTTAATAATTCCAAAAGTTGGGCCTTAACCTTAATTGACTTGGGCTTGTACAAAATCCTAACCAATCTTTACAAGTCCATTAATACTTCATAATACAAATACATATAGTTTATGTATTATTCTCGTATTCTAATTCATATAGAATTTATATACGATAATTCCTCTATCATACAAACTTGTATAATACTTCGTATTATACTTGTTTTCATTCCTTTGCACAATACCAAAGTATCATACAATTATTACTTTACTCATTCCTACTTCGCTTTACCCAACGTTTATAACTTAAGTCCGCAAGCGAAATATTACGTTTTCCATAACTAGATTATTATTACATAATCCGTCTTACTTTAATATTTTATCATTACGTATTTCTTAGAAATTCAAAAATAATTCCCGAGCAAATACCGATGAATAGTGTTTTTTGGAAAAATTCTCGAAAAACTTTTATTTTCGTCTTAGAAATTCAAATACTTTAATTCCTTCACGTAGCTCAAATACTATGACATTCCAACATCAATAGGTTATAGAACAACAACCATCTTGATATCACATAGAATATGATTTTATTATTATTTAATTTAATAATATCATTTTACATTAAAATCCGAATTTCTCGGTCGTTATAAAATTCATTTAGAATGGTTAACAATGAGGTTTTGCCAGAATTCACACGATTGGACGATAATCATCGAATTCGTGAAATTCTTGGAATGGAAGTCGTATTTTGTGTTTGAAGTCAAAAATGTTGGTTTTCGATGGAGACACGTCATATTTGGCATTATAGAGTTGCAGACTCAAAAATAACTGAATTCCAACTTAGAACGAAGAAACGAGCATTGAACGTTCATGGACGTTTATCGTTTTTATTAAAAATGAACTAATAGGTGAAATTTCAGCAAACGAAGACAAATAGATAAAATTCTTGCATAAACGTATAGAGTATGTAATTTGTGAACCGTAGGATTTTGAACGAGCCAATTCGGACTTATAACGAAGAAGTTATGAGTCCGAGAGTTTCGTAAAATTTTTAAATTTTGCAAACTGACTAAGGCCTGAGAGTTAGCCGCCCATAACCAACCTGAAAGCTAACTGATGGCGCGTAAGCGCCGAAACACGATGTCTAAGCACACTTCTAACTTCATGGCATTAAGCTTTTGACATAAAGAACAAAGACTCATACCCGCAGTAATGAGTCCTGGCTCGAGCATCTCTTGTTAACTCAAATGGCAGCATGTACGACTTCCACAAAGCTATGGGTGGCGCCGCAGTGCCATCCCTAGAATGTTGAACAATAATGAATGATTATGAGTATAACATGAACAATAACTTAGTAATAATAAACTGAGGAACTTAATAAGATAAGTTATTGATGAACCTTATTTATGTTGTTTAAAGGTTTAAGATATGTACTTAATCATGAACGAATGAGAACAACGTAATGAAAAGCCGGAACCCATAATAACAGATCTAAGTCAGGATTTAGATTGAGATGAAGGGTAAGATATAATAGTATTCATACTAGATTATATATAACCTAATGTGGTATGGTATGTGATCATGTATTGTAGAGACTTAGAGACTTAAAGTGTACGTGTGATAAGCAGTAAGAAGACGTTGAAGGCAAGTATTCTAACCCTTGTTCCAGTTTAGTTTCGACAAGCTGTGTAATTCATGTATTCTTTCGCATGAAGTTTTGAATGAGGAAGTCAAAGCCAATTCTTTCAGCTAGACTTGTATTATGAATCTATCAAGCATGATTAATGTGTACTGAGTTATATTGGTGTGGTTTTCAATCAAAGACCAAGTTTGCTAAAATGTTTTTGTCGTTTAACGACAGGCACGTGAGGTTGCCACAACTTAAACGTATACACGTTTAATGAATGTAGTGTTGATCAACATAGAGTACTATGGACTGATCACCTAGAAGTGCTCGTAAGATATGCTAGACTTACGGACTTAGTGACGGGTTGTCCTTTTCAAAAGAAATTATGAACTGCTCATAGTCTTGAGCCATAATTGATATTCTACTGAATATTGTTGTTGAAAAACGTTTTGAATGAAAAGAAGTGCTATTTTGAATTATCGATAGTACTTCATAACTATTGTTCAGTTACTGAAGATATATGAGTTCTATGTGTCAAACATGTTGTTTATTAGAATTGTAGTACTTGCTGAGCTAGTCATGCTCACTCTTGTTTGAACCATATGAACACAGCCAAGATCGAACGGACTGAAGGCTCCAGCAAGGATAAGGGTAAGGAGAAGACGAACCCTTAGTTTAATTATGTAATAGTATAGGTGAATGTTTGTAATATACTGAATATTATGACAAGAACGAATGAATGGGTTATAAAGAACTTGGGAAATGTAATATTATTTTGAATATATAAAAGACATATTCGTCCTTTTGAGACTTTTCAATTGAATGAATGTGTGAATGGTAGTATCGTGTAGCACCATCTATCGGGTTGGAAGATACCTGGATTTGGGGGCGTCACAGAAGCATTTGAGTAGAACAGCTTCACTAGCTCTGTATAAACTGGAGTGTTGGCCTCCAAGCACTCAGAGAACACAACTTTCTTTACGAGTTCAAGTATGTCTTTGAACTTTGTTTTTGATTCTTCAAACTTTGTAAAGCTGAGTTAAATGCCCGTTATAACTTTCTATTATGCCATTTTAGGAGTTCAAGGTATATGGTATGTGGTTCGGAGAGATTTAGCTGAATGTGATTTGGGCTCTGGAAGTTTAATTGGTTTGGCTTTGAAAAAGATTCTAGGGTTTGAAAATGGGAGGGAGATAGGTTCAATAGGTTCTGATAACTGTTTGCAAATTTGAATTTGTCTTTATGGAAATTCCTTCTGACTCTGCATATGCTTTGATGTGTCAACTAGTCATTGGTTGCACGATGTCCAGTAATTAGCTGTAACTCCCCATTAACTTTTTGGTTAGATGTCTCTTTTAGAAGAGAAGACGTTTGATTAACGTGGATTGACCGTTGACCTCTCTAGTTCGTAGAGTAGTATGATAAGGCAACTATGAACTCTTCTATTTCCTTTGTTGACTCAACGATCAATTTTTGAGAGATGATGTTGTGGATGGTTTTGGCAATTCTTCTCATTTTGAATCCTCATGATTCAGCCATTAATTTGCTTTATGAAGCCTTGGGCACTTCTCATCAGCAAGACATCTTTCCAACCATCATTCGAACTTGTCTCCCATACTCTGAATACTTGAGCAATTGTCCTGTTCTACCAGCTCCTCATTAGTTAAGAGTAGCCTCTTGTAAGACTGTGATCGTCGAGTCTATTTCTACGATTGCTGAGGTTGCACTACGATCGTTGAGGTTACATCACGATCGTTGAGTTCTCTAAAACTCTACTTTGTGATCGTTGACTGTCTTGATCCTTGAGATGAACTTGATTAAGCAATTCTTCTGGATTAAGTGAGCTCAGGAAAGGCCAACCTCTTAGAGTGAGCTAAGGGTCAGGTTTGTCCCTGAGGCGCTTTCCAGATGAACTACTTTAGGAGTAATTTGCACTGATATCTCTTTTCACCTTTTCTGGGGAGGAGGTCCTCTATCAACTTCAAACAATTACATTTGTTGTGATCGTGGTGTCTTCTTGCTTTTACACTATGATCAGATGTTTGATTGTAGGCACTCCACGATTTTGAGTTGGGTGGCTGATAGGTTATCAGTAGTACGTTTGAGACGTTCCTACTGACTATGGATCTTTATTTTGTTCATTAGCCATAAAGTTTTGGGACTCCGTAGCTGGTACATTGCTTCACAAAACATTTCAGTAATGTTATTCCCTATCAGATCACTGCTCCCCCATGGTTGATGTTGTCTTTTCAGTGAGGTATGATTCCTTTTCCTTTATACACATAAGGAAGCATCCCTTCATATCTCCTCCTGTACTCAGAAGCCATTAAATCTTCTTATATCGTAGAAATGAGTATCTTCAGGGTTGATCATTCTACGATCCTTTGATAGCACTACGAATGTAGTCTTCCTTATCAGCTTATGTTCTTGGAGTTCTACTCCCGTACTAAGTTCCTAATGTTGGATGCTCGATAGTCCTCTGATGTGAGCTTCCTTGAGGACAAGTTTTGCACGCTTGAGCATCTAAGACCCTTTTTCATCTCTGGTTGAGTGGCCTGCTTTCATATAAAGGTTAGCAGCCATTTGAGCTTCATTTAGATTAGCTCAGCAGGTCTTCAAGGACAGGCTTTGACATGTAAGAGTTTTGTCAGAATTATTTATGAGCAGTCCTAAGCCTTCTGTTGGTTGACTCTTCTTGACTAAAGTCTTTTGCTTTAGCATTCCTTAGTGTGGTCAGATAGACTAAGTACCTGCAGGTTACACATTTCTATTTTTGGTACCCATGGTTAAATGAGTCCTGCTAGGTTAGTTTACTAAACCCTTGTTCCTCATATATTTGGATAATCATCATATTGACCACCATCAGTCATATTCATTCATATACTTCATTTAGATAATATATTTTGAGATGCATGGAGGTGAATGTGAGAGAAATCTATCATTTTAATAAAACACACTTTTCCTTGATGGTTTCATCTTTTGCTAAGTTATGATCATAGGGTTTAAATGTTCACAGAGTGAGAATCAGCTCTACAATTTATTAGCATCTGGTTGATTCATGGAGGTGATCAGTTTCTATGAATCTTCAAGATTCTCTAGTAGATCTGATCATACTTTGTGTGTTATTAAACACTTAGACCATAGGATGTACAAAGCACATTAACCCATCGGCAAAGATTACTTCACATTCAATCGACCTATGAGACTCTTAAAACCATTTCAGATCTCTTTCAAGTTATCATATTCAACCTAAAACTTGGATGGAGAGAAAGTTTATAGATATTTGAGTTTCCATCAGCAGTGTACTTTCTCTCTTCACCTTTTAAGATAGATTATGAATACTTGAAGGAAAACTGTTATAGTTCATATGTAAGGTGCAAATATGATGTTCATGTCTATATTGGTGAGGAACCGTACCTTTTTACTGTTAGTTTCTTAACAGTCATTTATCCAAGATATACTGAGTTTAGGTATTGATGTGCATGTTTTCTCATTTGCTTCTCACAACCAGTTGCTTCAGTTAATCTTCAGTCTATTAGTCGTGGTCTTGAAGATGCAAGCTAAGAGAATATCAACATCTTTAGTTCTTTGACATCCTTGAGTTCACAAGGTTTACATCCAGCTGTAGGTTGGCCAGACACATGTTTTAGAAGTTCTTCTTTCTTCTCTAGATAAGCATTACTTAGCATGTATGGCCTTTTCATCTTTTCAGGCTGGTGGATGTTTGATTCTTTTCTGTTGATGTCTCCTGAGCTTTCTAGCCTTGTCTTCAGACTACAAGATTGACCTTGAGCAAGGATTGGTCTTGTTGATATGACAATCAAGGATATGGACCAATCTGAGCAGCTTCAGGTGTATATGCACATTTACCTGTACACAATATTTCCAACGAGTGAGCTCATCTACATATAACAAGTGACTTACTACTAAACTAAGTTTTGAACAATGTTTGTGCCTAGGATCAGACTCAAAGCGATTAGCTTTTGAATATAGCATGAGAACCTGCTTTGATACCAATTGTTAGTTCCCAGTAGGCACAATATAGATCTAGAAGGGGGGGGGGTTGAATAGATCCTTGATTTTTAAATACTTTTTCTCTTATTATTTTGTATTGTTCATTAAGTAGCAAATGAAAAACATAAGAATCTTTTCAAGCACAACAAAATAAGTAAAAGATCCCCTTCATTGATATATTCATAATCAGACATACATTGTTCGTAGTGTTACTTTAGTAGTAAGTTGTTAAAACATAGATAGCAGTTATAGCATTTAATGTACATAATGTAAATGACATAAAGTAAAAGACACAAGGGGTTTTAAGTGGTTCAGAGACTCAAGCTCCTAATCCACTCTTCTGCTTTCAACTAGCAGGATTTCCACTAAAGAAGGGAAACCCCCTGAATCACTAAGATTACTTCAAGGCCAACAGCCTTGGGACTTCAGTTCACTAAGAACTCTTCAAGGCCAGCAGCCTTGGAACTTTCTTAGTTCCCTAGGAACTCTTCAAGCCCAGCAGGCTTGGAACTTCATTTAGTCCCTCTGGACAAGGACCCCTCAGGCCCTAGCTTCTTGTTGTTGTAGTTGTTGGTGCTGAGCTGCTAAGATGTCATTAAGCTCTGAACATCTTTTGTATTTAGCAGCTTGGTGTGGCCCTCTTTACATATTTCTTTGATTCTGGACCACATCTTCTTTGGTGCAGCTGCTCATCTTCATCTGATGTCAGCTGTGCACCATCACCATCTGGATTTGCTAAGTCTCTGAGCTTTTGGTCTTCGTCTGACACTTAATAATCCCTGAACCTTTCTTGAATGTTTTACAGACATGGTTATGCACTTGTTCAATTTCAGCTTTAGGTTCATGGTGATTCGTAGAGTGACTCTCCTGATCTTTTTTGTGCTCAGCCACTCTTCTGAATGCTATCTTCTTGGCCTTCTCGGCTCTCAGTTTGGCTGCCAAATTTACTGGCATTCTCATCTTTGTTGAGTGAAGCTTTGATCTATTTGAGTTCTTCTTCAAAGCTACTTCACTTCCACCTTGGTAATCTCACTGTCACTGAGACTTGTTCTGTTGATCATTGGTGGAACTCGTAGAGTTAACTATAGCATTCACCATCTCAATGATTCTGCAACTTTACAATCATCAGCCGCTCTTGATCTTTGAAGCTCTATTGATTTATACTGCTTCCCAATCTTCCCGTTGGAAAGTAGCCGTTTAAAGCTAATCAGATTGCCTCGCAGATCTCGAGTTATTTGGTGCAGACTGCAGATGTGACATGACATCTTTTTCTGACTTCCTGACACTGCAGTCTACTGTTTCACCTACCCTGTCAGATATGTTACTTTGATATCTTGGGCAGGTCAACGACTTTATTTTACCCTTCTGATTTCTCGATCAGAGGTTGTCCTTGCATTGATGCTCTCAATAAGCTTTTGTCCGAATGCTAACCTTTTGATTGAACCATTGCCAATGCTTCAATCCTTAGTTATTCAAACTCTACGATTCTGATGCACTTCTTCTTGGACCTGATCATAGTGTCTTATTGACATGTAGAGTCAACACAACGATCTCAAGGAGTGTTCACTTGATCTCCAGTGTAGAACACCTCCTCCGCTTTTTGTGCAGTGCTTCATCACTTCTGTTTGCCTTGACTATTCTCAGATACTGATGGCTTGTTCCTTGCTCTGGCCTCTTCTGAATAACAAGACACTTCAGATTTGTGGCGTGTCCAGCTCGCTTTCTCCTTGTGATCTCCCGTTCACTTATCATCAGTGGACTGACCCAATGCTTAATCACTTTAGCCTTGTTCTTCAGAGGCTGACCAGTATCTTAGTGTGTACTACATCAGTTCCTTCTTCGTTTAGCAAACACTATGATCTTGGTTACTTCCAAGATCATTGTCATCTTTCTACTTGACAGCTACTGCATATGCTGACTTTCCTTAGTCAGCTACTGAAGTCTTCTTATGATCATCTGGTGGAAGACTTCATCTTGAATGGCTTCACAGCTCAATCTAGATGTTGTTTAGATCTTATATTAACTTGCATGCCATTCATTGAGTGCTCTCTGGCTTCCCTTAAGTGAGATGTACTTTGCAGTACCAATTAGAGGCTTCATTCCTTTGGATATTCTGGGAGTGCTCAATTGTTGAGAATCGTGTTTGCTCTATAATTCTGCCTTGGCATAGTGAGCACATCTGTTGAAGTCTCAGTTCTACACACTATGATTCGACTTGGCTTATCGACGAGACACTCACGACTCGAGATCGAGATCTTGACACTCTACGATTTCTGTCGTTGTGCTTGTTGTCTTCATTTGATCTTGCTTGACTACGATCTCTGCCTTTCATATGATCAGTAGACTCTACGACTTTGAGTGTAGTCTACGATTCTTGACTTACTTCCGACATCGATGAGACTACGACTTCGAGTGTAGTCTACGATTCTTGACTTGGCTTCGGTAGATGCTCGGTCGACTCGTAGGCAGGTTATTTCTATAATTCTGAACATGACTTCCTCAGCAGACTACGGCTTCGAGAAAGCTTTACTTGACACACTACGATCCTTCCTCATCTCTCCTGGCAGTCTACGAACTCCGAGATCTACTATCTTGCAGACTACGATTCTGCCTTGATAGTTCTCGAGTTATCCTTGACTCTCCTGGCAGATTACGATTACTGATGCAGTGCTCAACGATCAGAGAAGCCTATCTATTACACCATAAGATCAACCTAACATGTTTGTTCTTTTCTATGTTTATAGTCCTTGTACATCATTTCTTTTTAAGGACTTTACAAAGCTGTTTTGCTTATGTAGGATCAACCTAACATATTTGATCAATTCATTCTAAGTCCTTGTATATATGTTTCTATAAACTATAAGAGGACTTTACAGCTTTTCTTATTGCAAGCATACTTGCATATTCATTCATATATATATCATAATCAAATCATATATAAATAGGAATATCATTCACATGTTTATTCCTGACAAATTTTTATTATTTACTGAAACGAAAAATGTCGTTGCAAATTGGTGTCAATTGCAACGAAAATACATGGTCGTTGCATGAAAAAAGAGTTCACTTCGTTGCCAATTAGCAGGCTTTTGCAACGAAATGGGGTTTTTAGTAACAACATTTTAATTATTCTGCAACAATACATTTTGTTGCTAAAGGATCGATGTCTCTGTATGAAAGCCAAATTTCGTTGCAAAATGTATTACTTTTGGCAACGAAAAAAATACGTTTGTTACGGAACAATTAGCAACGCTCATTGCGCAACAAAAGACAAAACGACAATAAAGTCGTTGCCAAAATCCTTTAGCAACAAAATTTGGCACCTTTAGCAACGAAAATCAGTTGTTGCTGAAGCCCCATTTTTTTGTAGTGAATATTATAATGGCATAATTGTAATAATATGTTAAGTATATTTAATTTAATCTATGGTGATAGAATAAATTAAATAGCTTAATATTTATTATTTAATATTTTACAAATATTAAATATAAATTAATAAGAGGAGTCTTATTAATATTATTACAATTATTATTATTTTAATTTCTAAAAGGTTTAGGAATTAATTTAATATAAGTACTCTCATTTATTCCTAATTGGATTAGGAAGGAAAATTAGTTAAAGGAGTTTAATTAATTACCCTAATAGGATTAGGGGCCCCATTTAATTAAAAGAGTTTAATTAAATAAATAATACCTTATTTTAATTAAAATAGGGTACATGATATCTTTATAAGAGGAGTCTTATATCGGATATCTAAAAAAAATATATACGTAATTCCTAGAGTTGGAAATCGCCTCCTTTTTCTATCTGAGATAGGAAAAACTAGGGTTTGAGCCAATACCCATTCTTCTTGAAAATTCTTCTTCCTTGGTGGATCACCTCTAGATGCCATACATTTGGGTGGCTTACATTGATCAAAGGAAGGAATCAACCCGGAGATTGAGGAGATCGGCGGAGAAGTGGGGAGGTGAACTTCACTGAGGAAGCTCGTTTCTACAAGGGTATGATCTCATAATTTCTTATTCTTTGTTTAATTAATAATATGCATAAAGGATGATCCGGGTAATTGGTTTGTGAAAAATTTTAAAATCTGATTTTATTTCGCTTCCGCTAATTTTTCAATTTGATTGCTACTTTGATTTTCACAATACCTAACAGTGGTATCATGAGCCAAACTTTATGCGGATTATTAATTATTTTGATTCCATATATGTATGGGTATGTATTTAGAATAATTTATTGGGCATAATTTGTTGTATAAAATTATTATTTTATGAAAAAAAAAAATTTAATTTTACCGAAAACATTTTTTTTCTTCCAAATCCGTGCATGTCAATTTATTAAAGGAATCCATGTGGTGTTTATATTTTTTTTTCCGTGTTGCTGTTCCACGTGGCTATTATATAATATATATATATATATATATATATATATATATATATATATATATATATATATTATAGCACCTCTTGTCCAGAATTTTTTTTTTAGGCACCACGTTGACCGAGATTCAAGCTAACAACTGCGTACGGATTAATATTATATATATATAAGTTATATATATAATATATTTTTATAATTTTATAATTAAAATAAAGAGTTATTTTATTCTTGAAATTAGATTTCATGTAACATAATATTGCCCATTAAATGATACTCATATATACATGGAATGATTTTATTTATTGATACATATGGTGATATGTATGATAATAAATGGGATTGATTATGGACAATTGACCAATGTGATTGGATTTATTTTAGTTGGATGTTTGAATGAATGGGTTTTATTAAATGGGGTCTGCGTACCTCGTCTTTTCTGGTTTTCTTCTTGATGTAAATTCTATCTTTCTCCTATGTACTTCCCCTTGATTAGCGATCGAGGTTTCTATTTAAATTAAATAGTTTATGTAATAGGACTAGTTAGAATTTTTCGAAGAACCGAGGATCAAGAAGCGAGGAGCTAAAAGACCCATTTGTAATGGAGCCCGGGTTTAAATGTAATAGTTATATTTAAATGTTTATTCTTTGCACCCTAGGGTTTGACCTTTTGGTTCACTTGGTGGCTCTAGTGAACCAAACTAAGAATATAAAAGTCCATAATCAATCCGGGTAGAATATAGTATTCTATATGTGCATGCTAGTATTATATATATTATATATTATGCAAACATGCTTGTATTTAATAATATGACGCGTATTTTATATATATATTTGCATGCAGCGCTAAACAAGATGAGACAAATAATAACAAATCCTCAAAGTTTTTATATATTAAGTCTTAAGCGTTCAAAGATATTTAGAATATCGAGCGTCGCCTTCTAGCATGATAAAATTAATAGAGTATTAAATATTTAATATGAGTTTGTTGTATCACCACAAGGCAAGTATTAAGTATTTAAGATGTTAATTATCACATTTGATGCTTATAAAGAAAATTGAACAATATTGTTTTGTTGTGTCACCACAAGGCGATATTTTCTTTTTTGAATATATGGAAGTGCTAGGTTGGACTTAACTTAGATAATTTTGATTCGGATGTGCCACCACTTGATCAAAATAATCTAAGAGGCAAAAACATAAGGAGTTACATGTTGATGTAATTGACAAAGAGTTGTCTACCTATTTATTTATATATAGTTTGTTGTGTCACCACAAGGCTATATATATTTGAAATGGGATCCTTATTCTCACTAGCAAAAAACTTTTAATTAGATTTTTGCGAACTATATAAATGAGGTAATATAGTTTGAAGAAAATAGTGGGAGATACCAATATAAAATAAGACCTAATTTATTTTGGTAATTAATTAAATGAATGTTTGCTAAAATATTGTCTTTTTACATGCGAAATTTTGAAAATGTCACATTCACTAATTTCAACTTGTAGCATACTTGATGCTAACAAACCGACCGGACCGAACTACACTGCAATTTGGTTAAGGAATCGAGAATTGTTCTCACTTCTTTGAAAAAGATTTCTTATGTCCTAAATTAGCCGCACTGCAAAAAGTTGCGAGAGGCGACCTCTGAGGAAGAGATTGCTACTTTTAAGCGGTGGCAAAATGATGCATCTGTGGCTCGATGCATCATGCTCGCATCCATGAGTAATGAGCTTCAGTCGACATGAAAACATGGATGCTCCTCTTATCTTCTTGCACCTTGAGTTGTATGGTGAGCAAAGTAGGGAATTGCTAGATATGAAATATCTAAGGAGCTCTTAGATCTCGGATGACCGAGGGCACTACTGGTTGAGACTCATGTCCTAAAGATGATCAATCTGATTGAGCGTCTTGGGCGACTTGGGTTCATCATGGATGGGGAGTTGAGTCGAAGATTTAGTCTTGCGATTACTCCCGACACCTTCCTTCTCACAATTTGTTGTGAATTTTCACATGAATAAGTTGGATGTCGACTTGCTCGAATTACTCAACATGTTGAAAAGCTAACGAAGGTCACTTCCCATCCAAGAAGAACCATGTCTTCTTGGTGGATGATTCTTCCAAGAAAAGGAAGAGGCCCAAGGTATCTTACGAAAGAAGAAATCCAAGAAGGCTAAGGGAAAGGCGAAAGTGAAGGATCAAAAGAAACTGATCCGACTAGCAAAGGAATTTGCTTCCATTGCAATAATAAGTCGGATCATTTGGAAGAGGAACTGCAAGGATTATCTCGCGAGAACAAAAGCGAAGAAGCTTGGAGAAGCTTGAATCCTAATCGAGGTTTGTTTATGATTGAAATTAATTTTTTACGAAAGTCGATCTTCTACTTGGGTATTGGATCTGGGATGTGGTTCTCACATATGTAATAATATCTGAGGGTTTGGTCGAGTAGAAAGTCGAGCAGCGAGGATGAGGTCGTCCTACGAGTGGGAAATGGAGCAAAGGTTCTTTGCATTAGTTTGTAGGGACTTATTGTTTAGCACCTTCTTGTGGCGCCCCAAAAATTAGGTATCGTCACCCATCTTGGGTCGCCACTTACATGGTACATAAATTCAAATACAACTTACTAACCTAAGCGTAGTATGCAATCGACATAAAGCTGTGAGTTTGAATACAAATATTGTCTACTAGATATTATACAAACTCAAAAGGTCCTCATTACAACTATTATCACACTATTTCAGAATAGTGAGGACTACTAATGCTATCCTCGGACCATTACTTACGTTCTCAGAGCTAAGTCCCGGCTATGTTCTCATTTCACGAAGAGAACAATGAAAGAAAAGGGTGAGCTCAACTAGCCCGATAAGAAATATTATGACTAAGATAATGCGAATAAATTATCATTAGCCTTCAACGATGTTAAGCGATAAAATACAATAGACAACCGGTTTAAGCTGCGGTGAATTAGCGATCCATTAAAAAGTCAAGTAGAGAATAAAGTCTACTATCTTTTAGGTTTTAAAAGGTTTTCATCAATTTTTATCATTTGAGACTCGACAATAAATAAACCACCACATCTAATCATCCTGTATACCACGGTCGAGGATTTTCATCAAATTATCAATGGTCATGACTATCTTAGAATCACCCACGGTCATAATCATACCAAAACTATCCATCATTTGCATTACAGAATATACTGAGGACTTTTGTCACATCATTTATATCAAGTCGTGATTATCTTAGAATGATCCACAGTCATAATCATACTAAGTTCATCTATGCACGTAAGCCAAAGAAGATAACATAATATAACATGAGGATGATGACAATGACATAATAATTCAATAAAATAAGTTCAAGAATTATTTAATCCATGAATTATTAACGTCCAAATTGTCAACATAATCTTTGTTTACGTAGAGTAAAATTCAAGAATGATCGGAAGAATATTTCCGTGAAAAGATCTTTGGATGAAACATGAATATCGAGGATATTCTACTAATTTCATGGAGTATAGAAGTCAAAGTTTTAACCAACTAGGTATAATAAAGAATGGAATAACAAAAGAAATCACCATGCATGCGGTGCTTAGCATGAGCGAGTTATTCAGCGAATAATAATAAACGGAACGGTCGGGGTGAAATTCACCAAGCGGGATGTTCAACCAGAATAATAAAGATGGAACCCGGATCCGGTGTAAAACACACGATAGGATATTCAACGAGAATGATAAAGAGCGGAACCGGTCGGTGTAAAACACATGAGCGAGGATGTTCCAACAGAATAATAAAAAGCGGAACCGGGTCCGTGTAAAACACACGAGACGGGATGTTCCAATGAAATAATAGAAGAATGTCACCAAGTATAGGGTAAACCAGCATATATACAGTTATTCAATGAGAATAATAAGCAATGGAATAACATAAGGATTTCACCAAGTATAGGGTATCTGGCGTATCTGAGTTATGTATAGGGTATACCACTTTTACAGAGTTATTCAATGAGAATAATAATGAATGGAATAACGAAGTTCTCTTCAAGAAGAAAGAATAACACCCTTACGAAGTACAAATAATAATACCTTCTACCGTAAAAAGAACTGAATATAGAAGTAGTGAAGTAGCGAGAATACTCTTCTTCTTTCTATAATTTTCTCTCTATAGCTTCTCTCTATAATTTCTCTCTCTAGAGTTTCAATGAATTAAATAAGAAAATAATGAAGGAATGAGCTTATTTATAGGAAAATGGAATGCATAGTAACTAATCCATGAGCGGTCCAGTTGATTTACTTTAATCGGCGGTCCATATTTAAAGAAAAATCTTTTAAATAAAATATAATATATTCTATTTATATAAAAACATTTTACTATGCAAACCTTTATAATCTTAATACTATGCAAAACACTATACAACACTATGCATAATAAAATATAATATATTACATTTATAGAATAACTTTAATAAAGTATTCTATTTTATATAAAAAAGATGTTTACATTTTATTACGTTAATAATACGAATTAAACAAAAGCGTCATTATCGCTATAATAATTCATATTATTAATCGACAATAATGGAATCAAACCGGTGACTTCTCACATAGGCATCGATAATCAATCTGGTGTATTCTTATCTGCAACCACACGTATTCTTGTACTTTTACTACTGAGTAGTTCAACGATATCAACGGTAAAACTTCATTTGTTATTTTAATAAAATATTTTTTTTGTCGTTTTCTCGATCAAATGATAATTTACATTATGGGGTCCACCAATGATTGGTAGTTATGCGAATATTCCTGCTAAACCGAATATTCCCAGACCAATCGAATATAATATAACCACTTGCATACTTTGCAAAATTTATAAATACTACCCACAACTATAATATTATCTTAAATTCACACCATAATATTAAAAATTATTTCAACAAAATTTAAATCTTTATTGATAAAATCTGGGGTCTCACTGATCTCCCTCCTTATGGAATTTAAGCCCTCGAAATTAGGGTGCGATACTGATATGATAAAGAGGTGAGGATACCTTGAATACCTTTATCGTTGAAAATATTAAGTTCATCTTTGCAATCCCAGCGAAGATATTCATTAACAATTCATCTTTGTACTACTGGGCCAAAGAATTTATTAACAATTCATCTTTGCACTAAACCAAAGATATATAAGCTATAAAACCAATAATCTTTGAGACTTAGCTTAATAGTATCACGACCACGAATTATCAATGCACTCTTGGCTAAGGATATTCGTGTTTTCAATTACTGATCGTGATTATCTTAAATAATCCGTGGTCATAATCATACCAAGTCTATCAATGCACTTCTGACCAAGATGACTTTTACCACATCCATGAATTAATATTTCATTCTTTGAGACTCGACTCAATAATTAATCCATATCATCGAATCATCCACCTTTTCTGAGCCAAGGATATTCATTAGTATCACGACCACGAATTATCCATGCACTACTGACCAAAGATAATCGTGTATTCATTAGTATCACGACCACAAATTATCCATGCACTACTGACGAAAGATAATTGTGTATTCATTATCATCCACGACCACAAATTATCCATGCACTACTGACGAAGATAATTGTGTATTCATTAAGATCACGACCACAAATTATCCATACTACTACGGCGAAGATAATTGTGTATTCATTAGTATCACGACCACAAATTATCCATGCACTACTACGGCGAAGATAATCGTGTATTCATTAGTATCACGACCACAAATTATCCATGCACTACGGCGAAAGATAATTGTGTATTCATTAGTATCACGACCACAAATTATCCATGCACTACTACCAAAGATAATTGTGTATTCATTAATATCACGACCACAAATTATCCATGCCCTACGGCCAAAGATAATTGTGTATTCATTAGTATCACGACCACAAATTATCCATGCACTACTGACGAAGATAATTGTGTATTCATTAGTATCACGACCACAAATTATCCATGCACTACTGACGAAGATAATTGTGTTTTCAATTACTGTTATGATTATCTTAGAACAATCCACAGTCATAATCATACCAAGTCCATCTATGCTTACTGAATACACGAGATGACTTTCAACATAATATAAGCATGAGGATAATGATATAAAGAATCAATCAAATGAGATAAAGGATAAATATTAAACATTTATAATATAATTTATCCGAGGATTCAAGAATATCCCCATGTTTTCAATCACTTAATAATTTCATAATCTAATATCATTAATATTATAACAATATTTTAATCACTTCTTAAATTTATAAACAATTTATCTTAATTGTTTACGCTTTACCATATAATGCATTTAATCATTCAAAATGCCATACTCATAAAATATCATCACCAATTATCAAATCCTCATCAAAAAATATGCATATACTACTATATAGGATTCTCTAGCCATAAAATCCTATTTTCAACTTTGTTACTTCACATAACATATTTAACTCATATGTTAAGTAACTAAACTATTTTCATGAAAATACCAAATTAGTCCCAAAAATATTTCTTTTCTGGGATTTAGCATAATATAGTCCCATAATGAAAATATATTTTTCTCGAAATTTTTAAAATTCATTTACTATTTTTCAAAAATCAATTTCTAATTAATTCCTTAAGAAATTAGCTACCTCAAGTTTAACTCCAAAAATTCCCAAATCTTGGCAGGACCTTACACATGTTAACGTGAGCTTCTAGTTTAAATTTCATGGTCATCGGAGTTATAGAACTCTGGTTATAGCGTTTTTCGTCGGAAAAACCTAAATATTGAAATAGTCATAACTTGCTCATTTTAAGTCAGAATGAGCTCATTTTTGGACAGGATGTACTTTATACCATATACTTTCATGTCCAAAAAACCCAGAATTTTTCTCATAATTTAAGTGGCCGAAATAGTCCCTTAAAGTTTCTGGGCAGTAGCATTTTCAAAATTTACAGCTTTGGCCTCCTTTGCTAAAATCAGTCCACACAAAAATATACAACACCTTTTCCAGTAATTCCACTTGGATTAGTTAGGTAACTCATAGATCTAACTCTAGGACTTAACCACATTCAAAAATTCAAAATATAATAGGAGGTATGGTCAATTGAATTTCATGTTACGTTTTTCACCAAAATCTGATTTTCAACTCTTTGTGATTTCTAAGAAACTTTCATGTTTTTACATACTAACCAACATAACTCATCATAAAACTTACTAATACTTCATATACCCATGATTTTCATTAGTTCTATACTTTTATTATGACTTTCATCATAATCCTCAATAAAATGATCCTTTTAGTTGAAGAAATATTTGAGGGTTTAAGAAATGGGTTTTGTCTTTGGGGTCAATACAAAAATTCGATTTCACGCTCTAGGGTAGGCTAAGAAGTCTTCAAGAATCGCCAAGAAATTTATTAATGATAGAAATATCATTCAAAAGCTATTACTCTCGTCCAGACTTGGATAGTACGTCACATTAATACCAATGTGACTTCATCCCTTAACTTTGGATAGCACCTCACAATGATACCTATCAACTTGCCATCTTCAATCACGACGTCACCTACTGAAAAAGTCGGCTTGGTGCATTCCACACAAGAGAAGTCAACAACGAAAGGATCGGGCTTTTTACTTATGGCTTGATATAACGATGATTAGCTTTAGGGTTTGGTTACTTTGACTTAGTATATAACAGGTTGTTATAAATATAAAAGCTAACAACCTTACGAAAAGAATAATAAGTAGTTAATCAATCGTTTTCAAAATTACCTCAAAGGCAAGTATTTTCAAAGAGATAAGATCGACGAATAGCGTGAAAGTGTTTATTTGAAACAACAAGATTAATAAGCGATGGAGGTAACGAAGGTTTCTCCCAACGAAGTTTCAATAGATAAATCAAAGTCTAATTTCTCCTGAGTCAAATTTAAGCGTTGAGCATAAGTAAGAGAGATAAAAGAATGGGTAGAACCCGTATCTAATAAGGTATAGACTTAGCAAAAATTTATAATTAACTAACTTGGTGCTAACCGTTCGGGTTACCCACTTTTGAGAAGTCACGAAAAACGCTCTTCCCGAAACCACCGACTTTGTTTTGTCAATATCCGCCTTTGGTGCCACTATCCCACTGGACTTGACTTCACTTTATCGACAAAATCGAGCTAAATGGCCTTCTCTTCTTGAAATTTCCACTTCTATTATCTTTGCCATGATTACCAAAGAAGTGGTTACCATTCTTAGCATGATAATTTCCCCACGATGGTTATCATTGTTACGATAGTCGTTGCCACCGATATGATAATTATCGTGTTGTTGGTCGTTACCTTTTGTTTGAAATGAATCAACACTCTCATGTGCTTCATTGCTTATTTTCAACATTCTCGGATGCCATTTTCAAACACCGCCATAAAATAAGGGTTAATTGACATGCAACATATATTATCACTATACTACGTGAGCCAATCAAATACCAAATAAACTTAGGTAGGTCATACTAGCGAAGAATTCCCGTCTCTCCCCTCCTAGTTCTTATCTCAGCATCTTAGCGGGGATCATATCCTAAGCTCGATACCAACCGTGGCGCCCCCAAAATTAGGTATCGTCACCCATCTTGGGTCGCCACTTACATGGTACATAAATTCAAATACTGACTTACTAACCTAAGCGTAGGTATGCAATCGACATAAAGCGTGAGTTTGAATACAAATATTGTCTACTAGATATTATACAAACTCAAAAGGAGTCCTCATTACAACTATTATCACACTATTTCAGGAGAATAGTGAGGACTACTAATGCTATCCTCTGGACCATTACTTCGTTCTCCAGGCTAAATCCCGGCTATGTTCTCATTTCACGAAGAAAACAATGAAAGAAAAGGTGAGCTCAACTAGCCCGATGAAATATTATGACTAAGATAATGCGAGAATAAATTATCATTAGCCTTCAACAGATGTTAAAGCGATAAAATACAATAGACAACCGGTTTAAGCTGCGGTGGAATTAGCAATCCATTAAAAGAGTCAAGTAGAGAATAAATTCTACTATCTTTTAGGTTTTAAAAAGATTTTCATCAATTTTTATCATTTGAGACTCGACAATAAATAAACCACCACATCTAATCATCCACATACCCTTGGTCGAGGATTTTCATCAAATTATCAATGGTCATGACTATCTATCGAATCACCCCAGTGTCATAATCATACCAAAAACTATCCATCAACGCATTCACAGACCACTTGAGGACTTTTGTCACATCATTTATATCAAGTCGTGATTATCTTAGAATGATCCACAGTCATAATCATACTAAGTTCATCTATGCACGTAAGCGAAGATAACATAATATAACATGAGGATGATGACAATGACATAATAATTCAATAAAATAAGTTCAAGAATTATTTAATCCATGAATTATTAACGTCCAAATTATCGACATAATCTTTTGTTTCATAGAGTAAAATTCAAGAATGATCGGAAGAATATTTCCGTGAAAGATCTTTGGATGAAACGCAAATATCAAGGATATTCTACTAATTTCATGGAGTATAGAAGTCAAAGTTTTAACCAACTAGGTATAATAAAGAATGGAATAACAAAAGAAATCACCATGCATGCGGTACTTGCGCATGAGCGAGTTATTCAACGAGAATAATAATAACGGAACGGTCGGTGAAATTCACGCAAGCGGGATGTTCCAACGAGAATAATAAAGATGGAACCCGGATCCGGTGTAAAACACACGATAGGATATTCAACGAGAATGATAAAGACGGAACCGGTCCGGTGTAAAACACCTGACGAGGATGTTCCAACGGAATAATAAAAAAAAGCGGAACCGGTCCTCCGGTGTAAAACACACAGACGGGGATGTTCCA
Source organism: Panax quinquefolius (assembly GCA_020205615.1). NCBI lineage: Eukaryota > Viridiplantae > Streptophyta > Magnoliopsida > Apiales > Araliaceae > Panax > Panax quinquefolius. Next base: position 136,388,900 of record CM035156.1, read on the forward strand.
ATGAATAATAGAAGAATGTCACCAAGTATAGGGTAAATGGCGTATCTGAGTTATTCCAATGAATAATAAGCAATGGAATAACATAAGGATTTCACCAAGTATAGGGTATCTGGCGTATCTGAGGTTATGTATAGGGTATACCACTTTTACGAAAGTTATTCAACGAATAATAATGAATGGAATAACGAAGTTCTCTTGAAGAAGAAAGAATAACACCCTACGAATACAACAAATAATACCCCTTACATAAAAAGAACTAAATATAAGTAGTGAAGTAGCGAGAATACTCTTCTTCTTTCTATAATTTTCTCTCTATAAACTTCTCTATAATTTCTCTCTCTGGGAGTTTCAATGAATTAAGTAAGAAAATAATGAAGGAATGAGCTTATTTATAGGAAAATGGAATGCATAAGAACTAATCCATGAGCGGTCCAGTTGATTTACTTTAATCGGACGGTCCATATTTAAAGAAAAATCTTTTAAATAAAATATAATATATTCTATTTATATAAAAACATTTTACTATGCAAACACTATGCAATACTATGCAAAACACTACTATACAACACTATGCATAATAAAATATAATATATTCTATTTATAGAATAACTTTAATAAAGTATTCTATTTTATATAAAAAGATGTTTACATTTTATTACGTTAATAATCTGAATAAAACAAAAGCGTCATTATCGCTTATAATAATTCATATTATTAATCGACAATAATGGAATCAAACCGGTGACTTCTCACATAGGCATCGATAATCAATCTGGTGTGCTACTTATGCAACCACACGTATTCTTGTACTTTTACTACTAGAGTAGTTCAACGATATCAACGGTAAAACTTCCGCCGTTATTTTAATAAAATATTTTTATGTCGTTTTCTCGATCCGAATGATAATTACATTATGGGGTCCACCAATGATTGAGTAGTTATGCGAATATTCCACTGCTAAACCTAATATTCCCAGACCAATCGAATATAATATAACCACTTGCATACTTTGCAAAATTTATAAATACTACCCACAACTATAATATTATCTTAAATTCACACCATAATATTAAAAAATTATTTCAACAAAATTTAAATCTTTATTGATAAAATCTGGGGTCTCACAACTGCCTACGGGCAAGTTCATTAATTTAAATAATTGTTATTTTGTTCCAAATATCATTAGAAACATTATTTCTATCTCTATATTGGATATGGATGGTTTTAATATTATAATAAAGAACAACAGTTGTTCCATTTATAATGATAATGTTTTATATGGTGTTGGTAATTTGCGAAATGGACTTTATATACTTGACTTGCATGAAAATATATTTCAAATTGAACAAACTAAGAAAAGGAAAAGAGATGATGTTAATTATACCTTCATGTGGCACTGTAGACTCGGTCATATTAATGAAACAAGATTATCCAAGTTGCATAAAGATGGGCTCCTAGAGCTATCTGATTATGAATCATATCCAACTTTGTGAATCTTGTCTCATGGGTAAAATGACTAAATCTCCTTTTAGTGGAAAAGGAGAAAGAGTTCTGAGTTGTTAGCGTTGGTACACACGGATGTATGTGGACCTATGACAACGACCGCATACGAGGAGGTATTCTTATTTTATTACATTCATCGACGACCACTCAAGATTTGGATATGTGTATTTAATGAAATACAAATCAAATCATTTGAAAAGTTCAAAGAGTTCGAAGTGAAGTTGAGAAGCAAAGCGGGTAAGAGTATTAAGATTCTTCGATCTGATCGAGGAGGAGAATACTTAAGTGGTGAGTTTCTCAATTGTCTCAAAGAAAATGGTATAATCTCACAATGGACTCCACCAGGGACGCCACAGATGAATGGTGTATCTGAAAGGAGAAATCGAACATTATTGGACATGGTTCGATCTATGATGAGCTTTACTGACCTTCCAGTTTCCTTCTGGGGATATGCCCTAGAATCGGCTGCATACCTACTTAACAAGGTACCTACAAAATCCGTCCCCAAGACCCCATATGAGTTATGGACAGGGAGGAAACCAAATCTTAAGCATGTTAAGACTTGGGGTTGTCCAGCTTATGTCAAAAAGTTTGAAAACGATAAGCTGCAGACTAGATCTGACAAATGTAGATTTGTGGGATACCCTAAAGAAACATCGGGGTATTATTTCTATCATCCAACTGATCAAAAGGTGTTTGTTGCGAAACATGTTGCCTTCTTGGAAAAGGAGTTTATCCTTGAAGGGGTCAGTGGGAGTAAGATATATCTTGAAGAGGTTCAAGAACCACAAAATACTACAGATCAAAGTGAGGTACCTAACCAAGTAGAGATTCCTTCTGTACCACACCCTATTCATAAATCTGGAAGAGTACCAAAGATACCAGACAGGTATGGACTTGTCATAGAAGATGACAATGAGGTACGCATCATAGATGATGATGATCCATTGAATTACTTAACAAAGCTATGAGTAGTAAAGACTCGGAGAAGTGGCAAGAAGCCATGAAATCCGAGATGGACTCCATGTATGAGAACCAAGTATGGACTTTGGTCTCACCACCAAAGCATTAAGCTTTATTGTGTAAATGGGTCTTTAAAAGAAAGACTGGAGCAGCGACGGCAAGGTAGAGACCTATAAGGCCCGACTAGTTGCAAAAAGGTTTCAAACAAAGACAAGGAGTTGACTATGATGAAACTTTCTCACCAAATAGCAATGCTCAAGTCCATTCGGATTTTGCTTGCGATTGCGACTTACCATGACTACTGAAATCTGGCGGATGGAAGTGAAAACGGCCTTCCTCAATGGGAAACTTGAGGAGGATGTGTATATGACACAACCGGAGGATTTGTTTCAAAGGTTGGAACAAATCAAGTCTCATAAGCTACAACGATCCATTTATGGATTAAAGCAAGCTTCTCGTAGGTGGAACATCCGTTTTGATGAGATAATCAAAGAATTTGATTTTATCAAAATGAGGATGAACCATGTGTGTACAAGAAGGTTAGTGGGGAGCTATTTGTTTCATTCCTTGTATTATATGTTGATGATATATTACGATAGGGAATGATATTCCTATCTTTGCAATCAATTAAAATCTGGTTATCTAAACACTTCTCCATGAAGGACTTGGGAGAAACATCCTATATTTTGGGGATAAAGATCAATAGAGATAGATCTAATATGATGCTTGGCTTGTCCCAGGAATGTACATTGACTTGATGCTAAAAAGGTTTAGCATTGAAGATTCCAAAAGAGGTCTCATGCCGATGAGCCATGGAATACATCTCTCCAAGAAACAAGCCCCAAAGACACCTGAGGAGAGAAACCATATGAGTAAGATTCCTTATGCTTCAGCAATAGGATCTATCATGTACGGTATGATATGTACTAGACCAGATGTCGCTCATGCACTTAGTGTAACAAGAAGATATCAGTCGAATCCAGGAGAAGAACACTGGAAGGCAGTGAAAAATATCCTAAAGTACTTAAGAAGAACTAAGGATGTATTTCTTGTCTCACGGTGGAGTCCGAATTAAAACTAGAGGGCTTCACGACTCAAGTTTTCAAACGGACTCAAGATGACAAAGAAATCCATTTTGGGGTATGTGTTTACCATAAACGGTGGCGCGATGAGTTGAAAAGTTCCAAGCAACAAACAGATTCTTGATTCAAAGTGATGAGGCGAGTACATAGGCGCAAGTGAAGCTACTGAAAGGAAGTCGTTTGGATGAAGAAGTTCATTACCGAACTTGGTATGGTTCCTAGCATTAAAGGACCAAAGGCCTTTATTCCGTGACAACATTGGAGTTGCCAGACAAGCTAAGGAACCCGTGTCTTATCGTAAATCCAAACATGTGTTGCGGCGATTTCATTTGATCGGAGAGATCATTGAAGAGGAGACGTCACCGAGCGTGTGGACTCTCAAGACAATATTGCGAGATCCATTTACTAAAGCGTTAACACAACAAAGCAGCTTGATCGTCACTTAGAAGATGGGTATGAGATACCACGGCGATTGGCTTTAGTGCAAGTGGGAGATTGAAAGTATTATGCATACAAGCCAATCATGTATGATGATAAAGCATATCTTTATGTAATCAATCTTATTTATTTATTAATAAAATAATTATTTATTAAAGGCATTTATTATCTACATGGTGTTTGTTTAATAATATGTGATAAACCCATAGTTTTAAGCAACGCTTTTAGAATAATGATGATGTTCATTCTAATGAGATCTAAATTCTTAGAAAGCTTAAAACTAAAATAGTTCCCAATCATTGGATTACTAAATTGGGGATTAGTGAATCCGGATAGATTGGTACATACGTTGCTTGCTCATTGGATGAGGATGATTGATCTCATGATCATTTGTGTGGAGACACTAAAACAAGTATGTAGGTGCTTATTAGAGAATAAGTTCACTGAACGTGACTCGCATTAAGGAATACCTAATGGAGTTTTACTTACACATCGATAGGAATTCTCAGTAGTGATAGTAGTAGAAATGATCCTTAGACTTGAGATCATCATAGTATCTTATATATAATGAATTACACTTTGACTTATTCCTTAAGACTCTTAGAGTATATCAAAGGGTATGCTTGGGTGTAATAAGTTATATATGAAGATAATGAATGATCAATAAAGAATCTACCACTTCTAGTAAAAGGAGAAATGTCCTATGTGATTCGATAAATGACAACCCAGGAATCCTTGGCGAAGGTGGAATGAAATTAGAAAGTAGTTTCTAATTTGCATTCATTAGGAGTTATGCATTTAGGAATCGAAATACATATAATTAAATAAAATAAGACTTGACAATAATTCCATATCTTATATTTAATTGGGACATTGTATGGTGGAAGGATTGAATTATGCGGTAACTATTTACTCAAAGGTTCTTTTATGATTAATGTTGAAATCTATATTATCCGGAAAGTCGTTGATCGCTAGGGAGGCTTATCCTATTGTAGAATAAATATTATTTATTTAAATAAATTATTTGTTTAATTTATTTATTTAAATGAGATTAGAATTGTTCTAATTGATTTATTCACAACCTAGGTTTAATATGGAGAACCTAAAGGGTCACACCATAAAAGGAAGAATAATTATTTAAGAAGTTAATGGCATAATTGTAATAATATATATTAAGTATATTTAATTTAATCTATGGTGATAGAATAAATTAAATAGCTTAATATTTATTATTTAATATTTTAGAAATATTAAATATAAATTAATAAGATGAGTCTTATTAATATTATTACAATTATTATTATTTTAATTTCTAAAAGGTTTAGGAATTAATTTAATATAAGTACTCTCATTTATTCCTAATTGGATTAGGAAGGAAAATTAGTTAAAGGAGTTTAATTAATTACCCCTAATAGGATTAGGGAGCCCATTTAATTAAAAAAGTTTAATTAAATAAATAATACCTTATTTTAATTAAAATAGGGTTACATGATATCTTTATAAGAGGAGTCTTATATCAGATATCTAAAAAAAATATACGTAATTCCTAGAGTTGGAGAGTACAGATAGGAAAAACTAGGGTTTGAGCCAATACCCCTTCTTCTTGAAAATTCTTCTTCCTTGGTGGATCACCTCTAGAGGCCATACATTTGGGTGGCTTACATTGATCAAAGGAAGGAAACAACCTGGAGATTCAAGGAGATCGCGGAGAAGTAGGAGGTGAACTCGTACCTGAGGAAGCTTGTTTCTACAAGGGTATGATCTCATAATTTCTTATTCTTCGTTTAATTAATAATATGCATAAAGGATGATCCGGGTAATTGGTTTGTGAAAAATTTTAAAATCTGATTTTATTTCGCTTCCGCTAATTTTTCAATTTGATTGCTACTTTGATTTTCACAATACCTAACATATTATGACTAAGATAATGTAGAATAAATTATCGTTAGCCTTCAACAGTGTTAAATCGATAAAATACAATAGACATCAAGTTTAATAGCAGTGGAACACATAATCCATTAGAAGAGTCAAGTGGAGCATGATATCTACTATCTTCTAAGATTTAAAAAGTTTATCATCAATTTTATCACTGAGACTTAGCTAAAAAATTAATCCACATCATCGAATCATTCCTGCACTACGGCCAAGGATATTCATTAGTATCACAACCGAGAATTATCCATGCACTACGGGCCAAGGATATTCGTGTTTTCATCAATGGTTATGATCATGCCAACAACTGTCCATCAATGCACTACGGGTCAATGAGGACTTTTACAACATCATTTGTAACATTACAGTCATGATTATACTGAATAATCCCTGGTCATATTCATACCAATCAACAGTCCATCTATGCACGTAAGCCACAAATGACTTTTATCATAATATAAGCATGAGGATGATGACAATGATATAAGAATTCAATTAAAAGAAAGAAAAGGATAAATTTTTAAAGATTTATAATTTAATTTATCCAGAATTCAATAATGTCTAAATTATCAACATGATACTATTTTGTGGAGTAAAATTCAAGAATAATATTGTATCAAAAATGATTTAGACCGAAAAGAAACACATTTTTGTCATGAATAGTACCCTAGGTGAATAGTAACTAAGTGAATAGTACCCCATGAATAGTATTTTAGGACTAGTATCCTGTGAATAGTACTCTGTCATGAAAAAGTTAAAACTTATCAAGAATGCTCAAAATAATATTTCCATGAAAATATATTGGATGAAGTGCAAAATTTGAAGGATATTCTACTAATTTCATGGAGTATAGAAGCCAAAACATAACAAAATGAGTATAGAATTCGGAATCTGAAATGAAATAATATTACTTACATACTACCGAGTATGGATGAAAATATTATTTCATACAAGTATTGAACAAAAATAATATCCCTTACCTTAAAAAGAAGAGTATTTCGACTAGTAGAGCGAAGATATTCTTGAAGTAAACTTGAACTATTTTCTACACTCAAAGCTATCTAAAACTCAAAAGAAATATGCTCAATATTATAGAAGAAGAATTATCTGATTCTGGTGTGATTTTCATTTATAAACTAAGCATCTTATTTATAGGAGAATGGAAAGGGTACTGTTAAGAAAATATCACGGGTGCATAGTTAATAAAATTTACGGGCGTAACTTTCGTCGGTTGAATTTTTTTATAAATTATTATGCAAACACTATGCGGACACTATGCAAATACTATGCATAATAAAATATAATATATTATATTTTTTATAAAAAACAAATTTATTATATATATATATATATATATATATATATATATATATATATATAATAACAAGTAAACACTAATAATACTCCTCTAAGTGAGTGTTATCAAATTCCCTCCCCCAAATGTCATCCATCCATACATGCAGGCCCCACAATATATATATATATATATATATATATATATATATATATATATATATATTAAAATAACTTTCTTCCGATTATTTTGAAAAATGGGAAAATGGGGTCCATAAAATAAGCAAAATTAACAAATACTTCATAAAAATCCTCTCAATATTTTAAAAACATTTATTCATCATTATTATAACTTTCAATATTAACAACCGGATCGTTCCCGAGAAAGAGGGGCTTTCGATAAGGATTTCTCCTATTGGTAGCGAATTAGGTGACCAAATCCTTTCCTCGATGAAACTTTTTAGACATTGTTAATTATACGAGATAATAATATGAATAACTTCATCTCAATTATTGATTTAATAATATAAAATATTGTAACAATAATTGAATCAAATAACGTGAGATACTATGCAACAATTACTGTAGCAATAATTGAATAAATCTGAGTGACTTCTCACGTAAGCATCAATAATCAATACCGTAGGTATTACTACTTATGCCAGACATCAGATTTACTTTTCATCACCGGGTATTTTAACCGTTAATGGTAAAACTTTCGCCGTTATTTTTATAAAAAAGATATTTTTTTCATTTTCTAACTCTGATAATAATTCCATTGTGGGGTCCACCAATGATTGTGCCGTCGTACGAATATTCCCTATTAAAACGATTATTCCCCGGCCATTCAAATATTTTATAACTTGCATACTTTGCAAAATTTATAAATATAACCCACAACTATAACATTATATCAAATCCACACTATAATATTCAAAAATATATTTGGAGAAAAATTAATTGTTATTTATGAAAGTTGGGGTCTTACAACAGATGTAAGAAAAGATCAAATGTCATTAGCATAAAGACATCAAAATTTGACTTGTGCAATACTTAATTACCTTAGGCTATTCAGAGCGACCCATGCAATAAGTTTTCGATCAATGACTCCAATGCCAGATGGCTTTAGAGCACTAGGTGTAGAACACCCCTAAGAATCTAATAACTCGAGCAACAAAGGCCACATAATAAAACTTAAGCCAAATTTGACTTTTATTCTATACATTTTAACAATCAAAACCTTTAGGATGACCGTGCAATGCCTAATTACATTAGGCTATTCAGAGTTACCCATTCATGAGCTTTTGATCAATGACTCCCAAGCCAGATGACTTTAGGGCATTAGGTGTAGAACACCCCTAAGGATCTAATGACTCGAGCAACAAAGGCATTGTAATTAGGCTTAGTCAACTAAGGTGATTATTATTTTTCTTTTCATTTTTTATAGCACGAAAACATGCCGAAAGCAAAAGATCTGAACTTATATAAGTGCCTAAGTCTTTTATTACCTTTTAATCACTTAAGTTAAAGAGAGGCAACACATTTTCAAAATAATAACCGCGCAAACTATATCAAAAATATAACTAGCAATAAAGTTGGTTGGTGCTCACTAAGAAAAACGAATCAATAATAGTCTTAGCTATAGATTAAACTAAACCCTCATCCACACATGCTTAACACATATCTCTTTGAAATAGCCATACAACCAACATGCCTATCATTAGCTAGAATTAAAAATTTATAATCTATATAACCCATTCAATCATATAAATAGTTCATAATAGGGTCTAATAAAACCATAGCATGGCATATCAATATTGAAAATAAAAAGTTTTATGGTCCAAAAATGGCTGTAAACTATGCATAACATTAAAAAAATGATAATCCATGCATATCATTCCTACATAATTCATGCATAGAAATCGATAACCTATGACTGCAATTAATACAATAATACACAACCCAAAATAATACCAAACAGTAATAATAGTGCTAATGGCATCCTAACACATGATAACTGTGATGCCCCAGATCGTTAAGACTTTGTATCGACTACCGAGAGTTGAACAAGTTGACGATAAAGAATAAATACCCATTACCTAGGATCGATGATCTCTTTGATCAGTTGAAAGCGGATAAGTATTTTTCTAAAATAGATTTAAGAACGGGGTATCACCAATTAAAGGTTAGGAAGGAGGATGTACCAAAGAAAGCATTCAGAACTCGTTATGGTCATTACAAGTTTCTGGTGATGTCATTTGGGTTGACAAATGCACCAGCTGCATTTATGGATATGATGAACAATGTGTTTAAATAATTTTTGGACAAGTTCGTCGTGATGTTTATCGATGATATTCTAGTCTATTCTAAGACGCCAGAAGATCATGCTGAACACCTAAGATTAGTGTTGGAGACACTAAGGAAGGAGAAGTTGTATGCGAAATTCACTAAGTGTGAATTTTGGTTAAAGAATGTACAATTTTTAGGTCATGTCATTGACCATGAGGGGATTTCAGTAGATCCAGCGAAGGTGGAAGCCGTGATAAATTGGGAACAACCAAAAATAACGACTGAGGTTATTTTATACCAAGTCCATCTATGCCATAATCATACCAAGTCCATCTATGCCCATAAGCCAAAGATGACTTTCATCACAATATAAGCATGAGGATGATGACAATGATATACGCAATAATAAACCGAAATCAAATCAAACAAAATCAAGGATAAATATTAAAGACTTTAAATTTATCCAGAGTTTAAAGATATCCAAATTGTCAACATGATACTGCTTTGTAGAGTAAAATACAAGAATAATATTCATGTACCAAAAATAATTTGGACAGAAAAGAATATATTTTTGGGGTAAATAGTACCCCATGAATAGTACCTTGTGAATAGTACTTCAGGAATAGTACTTCGTGAATAGTACCTCGACATGAAAAGTACTCCAAATACCCGAGTGAATAATATTCGGGTGAATAGTAACCCATGAATAGTAACTCGTGAATAGTACTCCGACATGAAAAGTGCCCCGAATACCCGAGTGAATTATACAAGAGTGAATAGTAACTGGGTGAATTGTAACCCGTGAATAGTAACTCGTAAATGAAAAATACCAAAGAAAATGATATTTCATGACGAGTACAAAAGAAATGATATCCCAAATGAGTATAATAGAATATAGGAAACTGCAAATGGATTTTTACCCGCCAAGCGGTAATCCACGTAGACAGATCATTTCCACAATTTAATAAAGAATGAATAGAAAGGATCATTCACCATGCATTCAGTAATCCACATAGACAGGTTATTCCAACAGAATAATAAAGAATGGAATAACAGAAGAATTCACCAGGCATGCGATAGAACACATAAACAGGTTATTCTTACAGAATAATAAAGAATGGAACCAGGTCATGTGTAATCCGCACCGACAGGATATTCCAACAGAATAATAAAGAATTGAACCAGGTCATGCGTAATCCGCACATACAGAATATTCCAACAGAATAATAAAGAACGAAACCAAGTCATGCGTAATCTGCACAGCCAGGATATTCCAACAAAATAATAATGAATGGAATAACAATAGAATTCACCTGGCATGCGATAGACCACACAGACAGTTATTCCAACAGAATAATAAAGAATAGAATAACAGAAGAATTTCACCATGTATGCTGTACTTCGCATAGTCAGGTTATTCCAACATAATAATAAAGAATAGAATAACAACCCTTACGAGTATTGAAAGAAAATAACTCTCTTCATGAATACGAAAGAATAATACCCCTTACTTGAAAAGAAGACTGAATACTGGACTAGTGAGGTAACAGACTTCTCTTCTTCTTTCTCTTTATAATAATTGCTCTATAGCTTTAGTGAATTGGTGAGAAATGAAGGAAGAATTAGCTTCTATTTATAGGAAAATATAGTTTCGATAATTGCACGTTTTGGGGCTCAAAATATTACAGTATAATACCTTCCTCTTTTCCTTCATTTTTAATTTAGTCCTGCAAGTATTATCAAACTTTCACCATCTCCCCTAATAGTAAATCATATGAATCAATAGTAAATCATGTGAATCAATAGTTCTAGACATGTAAAAATACGAATTACAGTATAGTACCTACATCTATACCTCTATTTTTAACTTAGTCATGCAAGTATTATCAATCTTGCACCAACTCCCCTAACAGTAAATGAATGTGAATCAATAGTTATAATCATGTGAATCAATAACAATAAATTGCTTATTTATCCTGTTAATTACCCGATTGGTCAATATAACCACCAGAAATCAGTTATTATCGGAGTAAATGTCAATTTCCACTAACACTAATAATTCCAACACAATGAACTATCAATTGCATCTTTAATCAACACGAACTTATTCATCATTAATATTGTAATTCATAATATTTAACATCCAGGTCGTTCCCAAGAAAGAGGGGACTTTCCAATAAGGATTTCTCCTTATTAGCGCGCAATTAGGTGACCAAACCTCTCCTTGACATAACTTCTAGACATTGTCAATATTACAAATAATAATATGAATAACTTTGCCGTCACAATTATTGATTTAATAATATAACATATTATACAGATGATACTGTGAAAATAATTGAATGAATAATATGAGAGATATGATGCAACAATTACTGTAGCAATAATTGAGTATAATTGAGTGACTTCTTATGTAAGCATTAATAATCAATACCGTGTGCTACTATGCAACCACGCGTATTACTGTACTTTTACTATCGGTAGTTCAACAGTTTTAACGGTAACACTTTCGCCGTTATTTCTATAAAATGATAATTCTGTCGTTTTCTAACGACGACAATACTTCCGTTGTGGGGTCCACCAATGATTGTTCCGTCGTACGAATATTCCCTATTAAAATGAATATTCCCTGACCAATCGAATATTATATAACAACTTGCTAACTTTGCAAAATTTATAATTATTACCCACAACGATAACATTATATCAAATCCACACCATAATATTCAAAAAAAATATTTCAAGAAATTTAAATTTTTATTCATAAAATTTGGGGTCTCACATATACACGGACCACACGAGTCTAAAATATATCTTCACACAGAAGGAGTTGAATATGAGGCAGAGGAGATGGTTGGAGTTGATAAAGGATTACGACTGTGAAATCCTGTATCACATTGGAAAAGCCAATGTAGTTGCCGACGCCTTAAGTAGGAAGGGTCGGGAAAAGTTATCTTTGTTAATGGCTCAAACTGAGTTAATAATAGAGATGGCTAGGATGAAATTGGAAGTGAAGTTGGCGAGTGAAGCAAGACCAATACTATTTACGACAGAGATGTAATCTACCATCGTAGAGAGAGTTAAGGAGGTGCAACTTAAAACTGATGAGTGTGACCGAATAAAGGAGCAGCTAGCCAATGAAAAAGATATTAAGTATAGTCTTGATAATGAGGGATTATTAAGATTTGAAGGAAGAATTTGGGTTCCGAATGAGATGGAATTAAAGGAGCATGTGTTATAAGAGGCTCATAGTTCAAGGTTTTCGATTCATCCTGGTAGTACTAAGATGTATCAAGACCTCCGACCGAGTTTTTGGTGGCCGAACATGAAGAGAGAGATAGCAGAATACGTGAGTAGGTACTTAACTTGTCAGAAAGTTAAGGCCGAACATCAACAACCAAGTGGCTTGTTGCAGTCATTGGAAATTCTGGAGTGGAAGTGGGAGAATATCACGATGGATTTTGTGGTGGGACTTCTGACTACAACGAAAGGGTATGATGCAATTTGGGTAATAGTGGATCGATTGACAAAGTCGGCTCACTTTTTTCCAATTAGGGTTAAGTTTAACTTAGATCAGTTAGCTAGACTCTATATTAAGGAAATAATTTCCAGACATGGAGCCCCAGTATCGATTGTGTCAGATCGTGATCCACGATTCACATCAAACTTTTGGAGGAGTCTACAAGAGCAGTTGGGAACGCAGTTGAAGCTGAGTACAGCGTATCATCCACAAACTAATGGACTAAGCGAGAGAACAATTCAGACATTAGAAGATATACTAAGATCTTGCGTCATGGATTTCAAGGGTAGTTGGGATGATCATCTATCATTAGTGGAGTTTGCGTATAACAATAGTTATAATGCAAGCATAGGTATGCCGCCATACGAAGCTTTGTATGGTAGGAAATACAGAACACCACTATATTGGGATGAAGTAGAAGAACGCCGAATGCTAGGGCCAGAATTGGTGCAGTAAAAAGCGGATATTGTCAAGATGATACAAATGCGTCTATTAGTAACTCAAGACAGACAGAAGAAATTTACAGATTCGCATCGAGAAAATAGAGAATTTGAAGTAGGTTCGTACATATTTCTAAAGGTATCTCCCTGGAAAGGAAAGATACGTTTTGGAAAGAAGGGAAAGTTAAGTCCAAGGTTTATAGGACCTTTTGAGGTAATAAAATGGGTGGGTGAGGTAGCTTATATGATAGCATTACCTCCAGAACTAGAACGAATACATAATGTGTTTCACGTATCCGTGTTATGTCCTTATAAGCCAGATTATAAACACGTGACATAATATGAGCCTATTCATATCGAGAAGGACTTAACGTACGAAGAAACGTCGATTCAAATTGTCGATGGGAAAAAACAAGTTCTGCGGAATAAAGTCATACCTTCCGTGAAGGTGATATGGAAGAACCACGATGCAGAAGAAGCAACATGGGAATTGGAAGAAAAGATGAAAAAGAATTACCCTCATTTGTTTGTGTAATTTTTTTTTTATATAGCGAGATTCTTGGAATAGAATCCTTATAAGGGGGAGAGAGTGTAATGGCCCAGAAAATCAAACCTTTTGTAAATACTTTTAATAATGAATAAAATAATATTATTTATTATTATTACGTGTTGATAAGATGAATGTCGTTCTATTACCTAGAAACGTCGAAACGTCATAGTATTTTAACTATGTAAATGAATTAAAGTGTTTGAATTTCTAAGACGAATATAAAAGCTTTCCGAGAAATTTACTGAAAAACACTATTCATCAATTTCCGCTCGGGAATTATTTTTGAACTTCCGAAAAATACGTAACGTTATAATATTAAGGTGAGATGAATTATGTAATAATAATTCACGTATGAAAAATGTAATATTTTGCATGCGGACTTAATTAGAGAACGTTAGGAATATGAAGCGTTAAGAAGAGAATGTATTAATTGTATGATACGTATATATTATGCGAGGTATTGAATACAAGTATAATATGAAGTATTATACGAGTATGTATGAAGAATAGAATAACGTATATTACGAATTAATATACGAACTAGAATACGAGAATTATATGTATATAGAATTATACTAAGACTTTAAGTCAATTGTGAATAGATGTATGATTATGTAGTATGTATAAGTCCAATAGGAATTAATATGCAAGCCCAAGTGTTTGTTAATCAAAAGTCCAAACTAAAGTAATGCAAGCCCACAAGAATTAGCTAAGTAATGATGCATAAGCGCAATGTAATGATCCAATGGACTAGGTTGATCCATGGGGCAACCCATGGGTAATCTTGATGACCAAGAACTTTAAGTATTTGCCAAGCACATGATAAGTTTTGTGGTGGCCAAGTAATAGAAGTAATGAGCAAGTTTACTTAGGGTTAAAGTTCTGAATAGTAAGGAGGTTAGTTAAAGGAGGTGGGATGTTATAATAACCATACTACCCTAACTTTGCCAAGTCTATAAATAACAAGCTCACAATTCATTTGTTGCTTCATTAATTTCATCCAACTTCCATCAAGTTAAGTGCTTAAGTGTTAGAGAGAATAAGCTCACATAAGTCAAGACAACCTTTGTTAGATTTTCAAAGAAGAGAAGTACAAGTTATTCAAGGGTAAGACTCTTGTATAATACATCTTCATCTTTATTATTGTAGTTTGATAGAGGAAGTGTAACTTAATAAGCATGTATGTTAAGCAATCATAAGAATTGATTAATGAATGGACCTAAGCCGAATAAGTTATGAATGAGCAACTTGAATTTAAATAAGTTGATAACTTGGGATGAACTTATCATATGATTTCATATAAAGTTATTATGTTTATTATGATGTGAGAACATTGAGTAAAGGACTTAAGTCAATAATAAGTTAAAAGGAATTAAACTTTGTAGGTCATAAGTTGATAAGTCACAAACTTATGAAGAATAATTCAAAACTTTCTTTGAAAATAAGTTGGTGTAATAAGTAGCTTAAAATATTCATATAATGGTTAGAATCCATTTAAAACGGTGATCAAATCGTTAGTTATGAGGTTTCACCGGAATTCACATGATTGGACGATAATCGTTGAATTCGTGAAATTCTCAGAATGGAAGTCATATTTTGTGTTTAAACTCAGAAATCTTGGTTTTCGATGAAGACAAGTCATATTTGGCATTATAAAGTTGCAGACTCGAAAATGAATAGATTCCAACTTAGAACGAAGAAACGAGCATTGAACGTTCACGAACGTTTATCGTTTTCGTTAAAATGAACTAATAAGTGAAATTTTAGCAAACGAAGTCAAATAGATAAAATTATTGCATGAACGTGTAGAGTATGTAATTTGTGAACTGTAGGCTCTTGAACGATCTAATTTGGACTTATAATGAAGAAGTTATACGTCCGGGAGTTTCGCAAAATTAAAAGACTATCAAATTTTTCTAAGGCACAGAGTTGGCACCACGGCGCCAACCCAAGGTCAAAAGGTGGCGCTGTAGCGCCGACACAGTGTCTCAACCTACTGCAGAGTCACGCCATGGCGCGGCTCAGTGTGTTAAATGTGGGGTCGCAGCGCCAGACTCGGTACTCAGCCACTGCAGAGTGGCGTCGCATCGCAACTTAGAGAGGCAAGGGTGGCGCCGTAGCGCCAACCCTATAGTTTAGACAGTGATGAAGGTTTACAAGTATAGCATGGATAGTAACTCTTTAGTAATGAACCAAAGCTTGATGAACATGGTTTAAGGTATTATTAAGCCTTAATTATGTTGAAGATAAGTAATCAAATATGAACGTAATGACAATGTAAGAACAACAAGCTGGAACAAATAGTAATAAATCTAAGTCATAATTAGATTGAGAAGAAGGGTACGATACATTAGGAACCAAGAATGTTCATTCATTACCTAATGTGTTATGTGATGTTATCAATTACAGTAGAGACTTAAAGACTTAAACTGAGAACGTGTTATAACTGTAGCAGACGCTAAAGGCAAGTATTCTAACCCTTGTTCCAGTTCAGTATGGACAAGCTTTGAAATTCATGTATCCTTACGCATGAAGTCTTGTATGATGAAGTCAAAGCCAACTCTTTTGGCTAGACTTATATTATGTTTCTATCAAGCATGGTCATGTTTACCAAGTTATATTGGTATGGTTTTCAAACGAAGACCGAGTATGCTAAAAATGTTTTGTCATTTAACGACAGGCACGTGAGGTTGCCACAACTTAAACGTATACACGTTTAATGAATGTAGTGTTGATCAACATAGAGTACTATAGGCTAATCACCTAGATGTGCTCGTAAGTAATGTCGGACTTATGGACTTAGTGTCGGGATGTCCTTTTCAAAAGAACTTATGAAATACTCAAGGTCTTGGACCAGAATTGATGTTTAACTGAATATTGATGTTGTAAAACGTTTTGAATGAAAAGAAGTGCTATTTTCAATTATCGATAGTACTTCGTAACTATTGTTCAGTTATTGAAGTTATATGATTCTTATGTTTCAAGCATGTTGTTTATTAGAATTGTAGTACTTGCTGAGCTAGTCATGCTCACTCTTGCTTGAACCATATGAACACAGCTAAAATAGAACTAACCGAAGGCTCCGGCAAGGATAAGGGCAAGGCGAAGACGAACCCTTAGATTTCTTATGTATAGTATTGATGAATGTTTGTAATATATTGAATATTATGACAAGAACAAATGTATTGGTTATAAAGAACTTGGGGAAATATAATATTATTTTGAATATATAGAAGACATATTCATTCTTTTGAGACTTTTCAATTGAAGGTATATGTGAATGGTAGTACCGTGTAACACCATCTGTTGGGTTGGAAGATACCCAAATTTTGGGGCGTCATAATAACTTAGTCATCTCAATTATTGATTTAATAATAAATATTATGCAGATGATACTATGACAATAATTGAATCAATAATATGAGAGATATTATGCAACAATTACAGTAGCAATAATTGAGTAACTGAGTGACTTCTCACGTAAGCATAAATAATCAATACTGTGTGCTACTATGTAACCACGCGTATTACTGTACTTTTACTAACGGGTAGTTCAACAGTTTAACGGTAAAACTTTTGCCGTTATTTTTATAAAAAGATAAATCGGTCATTTTATAACTATGACAATACTTCCGTTGTGGGGTCCACCAATGATTGTACCGTCGTACGAATATTCCCTGTTAAAACGAATATTCCCCGACCAATCGTGTGACGCCCCCAAAATAGGTATACATCACCCATTTTGAGTCGCCAAATACATGGTACAGAAAACAACTATAACTTTATTATTACAATTGTCGTGCAAAATACGACAACACATACTGTGAGTTTAAATACAAATATTATCTTCTAGACAATATCCACACTCAAATAAAGTCCTCATTACAATTTTTGACGCACTATTTTACAAAATAGTGAGGACTGCTAAACAACTGTCTAGAACCATCATTCCACACCCCGACTACTTCCCGCTATGTTCTCGCTTCTGGAGAAGAAAAATGGAAGAAAAAGGAAAAAGGTGAGCTCAACTAGCCCAGTAAAGAATATTATAACTAAGATAATATACAACAAATTATCCTTAGTCTTCAACAGGGAAAAATCTGATAGAATATATTAGACAACAAGTTTTAGATCAACAACTGCAGCGGAAACAACAATTCATTATAATAGTTAAGTATAGAATGAAATCTACTATCATCCATGAATTTAAAAGTCCATCATCAATATTTTATCCCTGTAACATCAATCAATATACATCTTGCATCAAATATTCATCTATGCACTACGGGCCAAAGATATTCATTTGTATCACCAATTAGTCATGTTCATCTCAACACTGCTCATCTTTTGCACCACTAGGCAAAAGATATTCATCGTAGTAATCATACATCTTTTACTACAGGCCAAAGATATTCATCAAGTATCACCTATTAAGGACTAAGAATGATGAAAAGCATTTTAGAGAACGAATCCAGTGAGACAGAAGGATAAATATTAGGGCTTCGTATTTCAGTTTATCCAAATTCAATAATCCTCCATAATAACCAATTGTGAAGTAGAATTCAAAAATAAAGATCAAAAAATGGATATAATCAAAGATAGTAACCATAATAGACATATGGGATAAAGAAGAGAATATTTTATTTTTCGATGAATAGTGTTGTATTCGTGAATAGTGTCATATGCTTGAATAGTGTCGTATAAGTGAATAGTAACCCCGACACAAAAAGGAATAAATTCCACAATAAAATTTATATCAATATTTCAGCATAATGATATTGAAGAAAATGAAAATAACATCACTTACCTCAAAATAACGGTATTTCTGATCAGAGTATCGGATGTAAAGCAGAAGGAAACTTGCACTGAATAACAACTCTCAAAGTATCTAAATACTCACAAAATACGTTCAATAATATAGAGAGAGAAAACTTGTATTTGGTGTGATTTTCAATTCTAACTTAAGCGCCTATTTATAGGAAAATGCTAGAACGCCATAGGAAACTAAATAATAAAATAATATTATTATTTTTCAAAATTTCTACGCATGCCACCAACCAAGACCAAATTTTAGCCACCTCTAGTGGGTCCCACAAATTCAGCATATGTTTTCTACACCAACCAAAAGTGGGTCCACCCATTTTTTTAATAAAAATATATATTTTCTGAAACTTCAATAATTCATAATAAATAGTTTTTTTATCAGAAAAATATGAATTTTATGTCCATTCCACATGAAATTGAATTCTTTACAACTTTGCAGAAGAAAGTTTTTCCAAATTCCAAACCGAAAATATCTGAATTCCATAAATGGACAATTTTCAACACCTCATAAAATTCATAACAAATCATACATTAATTTTTAACGGTTCAAAATTTGTGGACATATACTTAACTTATATATGTATAACATCTCCAAAAATCACAACGATCCAACGGTCGGATTAAAATTATAACTCACGTAACAGAGCTTTAAGAACACTGATTTAATTTTTTAATACCTCCAACCCGACAAAATACTGATAAAACACTTCAACATTAATTCCTTCGTTTATAACCACATAAAATAAATAAATCCATCATTTATGTCCACATTAAATAAATATTTCCTTATCATATAAATCAATAATTAATTATTCACAAATAATATTACGTAATCACAATAATGACAACCAGCCGCTCCTGTGAAAGAGGGGCTTTTCGATAAGGATTTCTCCTCATCGCCGCAATTAGGTGACCAAACCTCTCATTGATGTAACTTTCTAGACATTGCCAATAATGCTATTTAATAATATTATTCAAATAATATGAACTATTGATCCGATAATGGGAAATATCAGGCAAAAGGACAACTATTGAAACAACAATAATATAAAATATTAACGCATCAATTATTGAATCAATAAAATAAAATATTGAATAAAGATAATTATCGTAATAATTATTGAGTAGTGCCTTCACGTAAGAATCAATAATTCCAAAATATCGTGCAATCTGCGTCTTCTTGTGCAACCACGCCAGACATCGTATTTTAACCACCGAGTAACCCAACAAAGTTAACCCGGTAACAATTACGCCGTTATTTATAAAAATTCAAACTTGTCGCTTTCTTCATCCGACAGCTTATTCATTATGGGGCCCATAAATGGTTTAAGGTCAAATGCATTTAATATTCCCCAACAACAAGAATATTCCATGACCAAACGAATATTCCCCGACAACAATGGATATTTTATAACCACTTGCTTAATTTATAAAATTTGCACATTTCACCCATAACCAAAGTATTATATCAAATTATCACCTTCTTATTTCAAGATAATAAATAGAGAAATTCAATTTTATTTATAATAAATAAGGGTCTTATAACCTCCCATCCTTATGAAATTTCGTCCAGGAAATTGACGTATGTACCTGGTGTTTCGAAAAGGTGAGGGTACCTCGCTTTTATTTCTGATTCCAACTCCCAGGTCATTTCTTCAATAGCATGGTTCCTCCACAAAACCTTGACTTGTGGTATAACCTTTGTTCGTAGGATATGCTCTTTCCTATCCAATATCTTAACAGGTACCTCCTCATACATTAAATCTTCGGCTATCTTGTCTGGTTCTAATGCAATAATGTGGTTCGGGTCTTTCATATATTTACGAAGCATAGATATATGAAAAACATTATGAACATGAGACATGCTTGGAGGTAATGCGAGTCTATAGGCCACATTTCCTATTCGGTCAAGAATCTCAAATGGACCAACAAATCGTGGATTGAGCTTTCTTCTCTTCCCAAATCTTGTGACTCCCTTTCATGGAGCAATACGTAACAGTACATGATCTCCAATATTAAACTCCACGTCCTTTCAATGAAGATCGTCATAACTCTTTTATCGATCTTGTGAAGTCTTTATATGTTGCCAGATCATTTGAATATTTTCTGTAGTTATGCGTACTAATTCTAGTCCCAACAACGTTGCTTCTCCCACCTCGTCCCAACATACTGGAGAACGACACTTTCGTCCATACAATGCCTCGAATGGAGCCATGCCTATACATGCTTGACAACTGTTGTTGTAGGAGAATTCCACCAGTGGCAAGTACTTATCCCAACTTCCTTTGAAATCTATGACACAACTACCACTCATCAACTTCAATTCAGAAGTTGAGTCGGCCAATTTTTATATATTGGAAGTGAGCAACACACAATACCATCCTATTGGAGCGCCACTTCCCGTACCCAAGATTTCTGCCGAAGTGATGACAGCTACCCAAGAAATGATGTCATTGGGTCATCAGCCTGGACAAAGGCTGGGTAAAAATCAATAGGGTATTAAGCACCCAATTTAAATGTCCAGTCAAATTGGGACAGCTGGACTAGGCTATTCGGCCAATTCCAGTCATAGGAATCCTCATAAGCACAAGCAGATTCCTCAAGCTTCCGCCACACGTGGATTTTCTCTACTTGCAACTCCTAAGCTGATATAGTCTCCGGTAAAGGTGCCGACCCATGTTATGGCTATGCTATTTCCCAAACCAGTACCGTTTAAAGCAAAAGAGGTCCTGATTTCTGATCCCGAAGTGGAAGAAATGGAACAAAAACGTAAACATGACATCGCCCTGATGATGTCAGGCATACGCATCATTGTCCATGATGAACATATAAATAGATAAACCCTAGACGATGATTGCCCAAATGTTATGGTCATCATTCGGGAAAGGGATGATGATGATAGCCCCTCCATCATTGCAGTCCATCAAGACTTTACCCTCGACAATTGGAGCAGCACTCCATGCATTAGTCGACAAGGGTAAAATGGGCAGAAATCCCTCTGCCCTGTAGATAACTTTAATTGCTTACATTTCAGTACATTATTAGCAGTTATTTTATCGATACACATGCTAACACTTTTGTATGATTAAATAGTTTCATATATTAAGTGAAAGCATATTTTGTTTCAGGACTCTGAATTTAGATGTGCATGTACTTGCTGATGAGGTGCCTTTTCTCCACAAGGACTGTAACTTTGATGAAAAGTTGGACTCAGACTTGATGGAAATCTAAGAGGACATTGAGATACCTCAGGAGATCAAAGAATGGGTTAAAGACAAACCTAAACCTAATCTTGATCAAACCATTTCTTTCAATCTCGAAAACTTAAAAAGCCCTAAGTTAATCCAGATTGGGTCAGACCTCACCCCAAACCAACGGAATGACATAGTTGCGCTACTAACAAAATTCCAGGATGTGTTTGCATGGTCTCATAAAGACATGGTGGGTTTATGTACTGACATTTTCCTTCATCGTCATCCCATTAAAGAGGGATTCAATCCAGTCAGGCAGAAGCTCAGGCGATTGAAACCTGAGTGGAGTTTAAAGGTGAAAGAAGAAATTGTGAAACAATTTCAAGCTGGCATTATCATGGTGTCTACATATCCGGAATGGATATCCAACATAGTTCACGTGCCTAAACCAGGAGGAAAGGTGCAAGTTTGCATGGATTACCGGGATCTGAACAAAGCTTGCCTTAAAGATAGCTTTCCCGTGCCCTTTATCCATATTCTCATTAACAGTACTGCTCAATACGACATGTACTCATTTGTGGATTGCTTCATAGGGTATCATCAGATTATGGTCGCTGAGGAGGATCGTGAGAAAACTTCTTTCATCACGCCTTGGGGAACCTTCTGCTATAAACGGTTGTCATTTGGCCTCATTAATGATGGAGAAACCTATCAGCGAGCTATGATGGCTCTTTTCCACGATTTAATGCATAAAAAGATAGAGATCTACGTGGATGGCATCATTGTCAAATCCCGAAGGGAGGAAGACCACTTAGACCATCTCAAAAATCTCTTCAACAGGTTCCGTAAGTACAACTTGAAGTTGAATCCAGCCAAGTGCGCCTTTGGCGTTAAATCAGGCAAGTTGCTAGGTTTCCTAGTCAGCAAAAAAGGGATTGAGCTAGATCCCACCAAAATCCAGGCCATCACTGAAATGCCCATTCCTCAGACCAAGAAGGAAATACGAGGATTTTTGGGAATAATCAACTTCATTAGCAAGTTTATCTCTCAACTCACAGCAACCTGTGAGCCCATATTCAGGCTGTTAAGGAAGAACTCCTCTATGAAATTGAATGATGAGTGTCAGAAAGCCTTCCTTACAATCAAAGAGTAGCTGGTTAATGCTCCTATTTTAGCACCTCCCATGGATGATGTTCCTCTGTTCATGTACCTGTCCATTAATGACAATGTTATGGGCTGTATACTGGGACAAAAAGATGATAGAGGCCAAGAACGAGCTATCTATTACCTCAGCAAAAGATTCAGCAGCAGTGAACACAAGTACACTCTAATTGAGAAGACTTATTGTGCTTTAGCATGGGATTCCATGAGGTTACAACATTACATCCATGGTCACACAACCCATCTCATATCCCGCGTGGATCCTCTCAAATATGTGTTCAGTAAGCCCATGCTGAATTGTCGACTGTCTAGATGGCAGATGATCGTACAACAATTTGACATCGTCTACGTAACAAAAAAAGTCTATCAAAGGTCAAGGAATTGCGGATCAACTGGCCGCCGCACCTGCAGGGGACTTCAAACCCTTGGAAACATACTTCCCCGATGAAGGGGTAATGGTAGTTCAGCGACAACATCAGTACGATACATGCCGTGCGTGGAAAATGTATTTTGATGGAGTTGTTAACATAGAAGGCTCTAGAGTCGAGAAGCGGTTCTAGTATCCCAGACGGGGAGCGATATCCGTCGTCACAAATTGTAGTTTGTTAGTACCAATAACACAGCTGAGTATGAAGGCTGTATCATAGGGCTAAAACTTTCCCATTCAATGGGCATCATGTGGTTAACTGTCTTTCGGGATTTCGAGTTGGTATCAAACAATCCACGAGAATCTATCAAACCAAGGAACTGCATTTGCTGCCTTACCATTGGCAAGTTTTACAGATGGCTTTGGAGTTCGAAGAAATCTCCTTTTCACACATTCCTCGTAATAGGAATGATTTTGCGGATGCACTAGCAACATTAGCCTCCTTGATTCACATACCTGACAAGGAAAACATGCCAATCATCACATTTTCCCTGCAAAAGGCCCCAGCCTATGGGAACTATGTTGGAGAAGTATCAGATGAGCTACCTCCCATCCACAACCCATGGTATCAACATATCAAGGAGTATCTGCGAGATGGATCTACACCCGCTGAGGAGAGCCCAACTGAAAAGAGGCCGATCCATCGAATGGCTATGAAATTCTACCTGAGCGGAGATGCACTCTACAAAAGAGATGCAGGATTAGGTCTCCTCAGATGTCTAGATAAAGACCAGGCTTAGAGGCTCATGGATGAGATCCATGGTGGAGTATGTGGCCCACACATGAGCGGCCCCCTACTTGTTAAGAAAATCCTCAAAATATGGAATTATTAGCTTACGCTCAAAGCTAACTGTGATGATCACGTCAAAAGGTGCTATCAATGCCAAATTAATGGAAATGCTATCCACACCCCTCCAAGGGAACTCCAAAACATGAGTTCACCTTAGCCCTTCTCAATGTGGGGAATGGACGTGATCGGGCCCATTGAGCCCAAAGCCAGTAATAGACATCGGTTTATCTTCACCATGATCGACTACTTCACCAAATGGGTAGAAGCAGCCTCCTTCCCCAGGGTTACCAAAGAAGTCATCATTGCTTTCATCATAAACAATGCCATTTGTCGATATGGACAACCAGAGGTAATTGTGTCAGACAATGCTAAGAACCTCAACAACAAAATGATGGAGGAGTTATGCAGTAAATTCCACGTCAAACACCTTAACTCACATCTCACCATTCAAAGATGAATGGTGTTTGTTGGGCGACTAATAAAAACATCATGAAGATCATGCAAAAAATGTCCGCCAATCATAAAGGATGGCCTGACCTCTTGCCTCTGAATTTTTATTAGCCTACAGAACTCCAATGCTTACTTCCACTGGGGCAACCCCCTACTCATTAGCCTATGGGATGGAAGTAGTGCTCCCATAGAGGTAGAAATGGAATCCCTCAGAGTGTTGATGGATGCTAAGCTGGATGAAGACCAATGGGTACAAGACATGTATCACCAATTTTTTCTAATAGACAAAAGGCGAACCATGGCTATCTTCCATGGTTAGTTATATCAGCAAAGGATCGTAAGATCCTACAACAAGAAAGTTCGGCTACGACAGTTTAAACAACATGACTTGGTTTTGAAGAAGATCATTGATAACCAAGATCAATCCAAGGGAAAATTCGCTCATAACTGAGAAGGCCCGTTTGTTGTCAAGGAGGTATTGACAGGAGGCCCTCTCAGACTACAGGAAATGAACGGCGATGAATTTCCACAGCTTATCAACTCGGACACCGTGAAATGATATTATGTCTAAGGTTACTATCAAGCAAACATCCTATCTTTGGATCATCAAATCACCAATCATTCCGGTTTTCTAACCCTTTTTACATACTCTTCTGCCCCTCAGGGAATCATACACTTCAAACCAGCAGCCTGGTTTCACCTTATTTCAAAACATTCATATAATTTCGGTTATCCCCCCCAGGGATTGAACCTTTCACACCTATAATTTATCTTGAAGATGGGATTAAACTTTTCTATGGTTCCAGTTTGTCCTGAAGACGGGATCAAACTTTTTCACACCTGCAGTTTGTCCCAAGTATGGGATCAAACTTTCTTTTCCCCGCAGTATAGCCTGCACATTTTATCGGCTTCAGACCGAAGGGATGGAACTACCTAACCTCTCCTCACAAATAATAGATTCGGCGACCATCTAAGCTGCGGTTGTACCTCAAAGAGCAACACCAATCCATAAGAGATGGAATTAACTAGGCTCCTCTCAAATAAGAGTACTGACGACCATCTGTGGTGCGGTCAATCTCAGAGAGAAAAAGCCACACTCTTCTCCACATCTACATACAGAAACCAGTCCCAAGATACCAAAGATGGTAGGGATACACACAGATCAATGATCAGTTCTGAAAGATCTTGTGACATCTCAATGTCTACACATTAAGGATGAGTTCAGAATGCATCAAGATCACAAGCCCTAAAGAAACATGCAAATATCAAGCAAGTATCAAGGCACAACTGAAAGGGAAGTGAATCAAAATATATTTCCCTCCCATATATAATACTGTTTGATATATACAATATGTGTTGTACATGACAAAATGGCTAAGCTAGTCTGTACAGGAAAATACAAGTCTATCTACGGATCTGTGTGTATACGAACTATCAGATCTAACATAGCATCCCTCTCCGGAGAAGGAGGTAATGCTGCAAGTTCCTGCCCAATGGTATCTACGCGAGCTAGCAGATCCGAGGCTAACTGCATGGTGGCATGATGCTCATCAATGTATGCACTCATATTGGCAAGGATGCCAGTCATAAGGGATCTTACTGAAGTACTATCTGTGATGGCCACATCCCGGGCTGATAGGGCAGCATCCCACTCTACAATTAATGCATCCCTGGCTGATCTGGCCTCGTCTCTCTCTAATATAGTTCTGTCTCTCCCATCAAGAGCTGTCAACATCAAGGCCCTAGCCTGATCTCTCTCAAAGGTCATCAGATGTAGACTCTGCTCTAGATACTATGCTGAATGTTGAATCACAGTAGCACTCGTAGCGGGAGAATCCATCATAAATGCTGGCAACCCAGTATTCAAATCCTCATCGATAACAATATCAGTCTCCTCCATAGGCTCCTTATCGTCAGAATCAGTCCCCTACAGTGTGGATACTACCGCAACTAATGTAGTCTCTGTCTCCATCCATGCAGAATACTCTGCAGAACAACCCGGATGGCTGACAGAAAACTCAGCTAGCTCATGCTGATCCCAATAAGCATATAACCAGGATCTATCCTCTGCTGATAAGTGGCGAGAAATGAAGCGCTGACTCAATGCCCCCTCAAAAGGATGAAAATCCTAGAACTTGTCAAACAGACACATTATGGCCAGTGGGTGGTAAGTAATCATGCCTCTCAAACCAGCTAGAGGGAGATAATCCATGCCCGGAGCATGAGTGATGAAGCTGTAGGGTGAGCTAAGCCCTGTACAAGATAATATATCAAATGGATCTCTGATCCCTACCAGGAAAGCTGACCAAGATGCAGCATCTATACACTCTGCAGGCTAAAAGGAGTATGACATGGCTATATCATGGGTGAAACAATACCCATGCCGTCTGAAAGTGCCAATTGGTCTCAAGTGTGACATAAACCACACGTACAACATGACCGAGCTGCCTGTAAACACTCCCATCGGATAAGTGCAGCAGTACGTAGCTAACCTCAGAGTGTCTGCTATAATCATCGGTACGATGGTGTGACCCTCCCTGAGAGCTCTCATTGCCATGATAACTCCTATATCCACCTCATCCATGTACCGTGGCATGTAGACATATGATAGTATGCACAATAGCAGTACATCTACTCTGGCCAAACGCCAATGATCCTCTGGTGTGGTGAAATACCCGGAATGCCGTGTATAACTATCCTCAGAGCTAAATCTGTCAAATAGAAATCACTGGGATATAACGTGGTCGGATGTGAGCTTATGCTAGACCACCCTACGCCTCAATCCAGTGAGAATCATAAACTATCGACTCATGTCTCCAATCGCTATATGCACGTAAGGTCTATCCAGTGATAGCATCGTCAAACGTGCATACTCCTCTAGAGTAGGAGTCAACTCCTGGGTCCCAAATTGGAAAACCTACCTCTCTGATACCCAGTGCTCCAGCATGCCCTCTATGAATCTGGCAAGAACCTGAAACATCAACAGAGTCATAGTATGCTACAACAGCTGATCTACAGTCACCTTGTCTGATGGTGACATACTATCATACCACGATCGCATACCAGATACCACCAATAATGGTGGGATATGATCAATACGTCTAACTGTCGAAGAAGACATCTGTATGGGCCGTGTCATAAGACCATCCAGGGGTCAATGCAGAATATCTCTGGACATACATACATATGCATAACATAATAACATGCATGATACAATAGATGACAATATGATATAGGGAATGGAAAACTGTATAAACATTGCTAAGTATATCATCATCTAATACATCTCTGTACAACTAAAATATAGGGAAATGGGGCACTGACGCCCAACAACTAACATTGACCTACCAAAAGATATAACGAGAATGGGGTGAAGCTACCCAATGTTTAACAGAGGCTTATCAAAAGAAATAACGAGAATATACATCAGAAGAAGACAATGGTGTCAATGTCTACATCATCAATCTTGTCCACCTGATGTAACTCCTCCTGAGTCACTGGATCTCTATCCACAGGGATGTCAGGCCTATTTAATAGAGGATCTCCACCGGCAAAACCATATGGGTCACCTAAGGGGCCAGCGCTAGAGCTGGAAGGATTAAAAGTATCTGCCTATGAAGGATCTCTGCCCAAGTGATGGATAAAGAAATGTTCCCGGTCTAACTGTCGGGTCAAACTGTCAATCTATGTCAAAGGAGTCAGATCTCGAACATAGGCTAACAAATCCATCATCATCACGGATCCTGGAACCATATCCCCCATGAACTGAGTGGCGCGGGTCTGGGCTCCAATGGTATGAGGGAACCACTAATGCTGGAACAACTCCTGAGTGTAGGGACCCTCTGACAGTGCAAAATCATCAACACCCAATAATAGGATATCAATGATGGGTGACTGCGAAACAGGCCAATAACGCCTGGCAGGAGGCAAGATCGATATACAAATCTCTCCTATGGTGCTCCTAATAGCATGCTCTCCTAAGTAGAGCTCCCATCCTCCATCTATGAAGAGAGGAATCCTATGGGTTGAAATCACGTGCTCAACTCCAGTCGGGTACCCATACTCAAATCCAATGCTCAAGTGCTCCCCAAAGTAGGGAATCCACGTGATGACATCTGCTGTCAACAACTCTAACTGTAGGCGACAATTAGTAAAGCCCTCCGCAATAGGGACCTCCGCCAGTATAAAATGATGCCATCTCCGTTCTCGTGGATAGGTATCTAAGCCTATCACACTCACAAGACGCAAACATGGGAGCCTCTCATAGGTCCAGAACTGCCAACACAAAGGCAAGCATCTGCTGTCAATCAACGCTCTTAACCTATACATGGGAAAAGAGAAGAGAAATACTTACTAGCAGAAATGGGTAGAATCCTAGCCAAGCCTCAGTCAAGCCCTGCGAGCTCATGTGCATTCCCTTGAGGAAGTATGTAACGACCGAGAAATTTGGATCTTATTGTAAAATGATTTTATTAAATTAAATAATAATAAAATTATATTCTATGTGTTATCAAGATGGTTGTCATTCTATAACCTATTGATATTGGAATGTCGTAGTATTTGAGCTACGTGAAGGAATTAAAGTGTTTGAATTTCTAAGACGAAAATGAAAGTTTTTCGAGAAATTTTCTGAAAACACTATTCACTCCAGATTTGCTTGGGAGTTATTTTTGAATTTCCGAAATACGTAATGATAGAATATTAAGGTAAGATGGATTATGTAATAATAATCTAGTTATGGAAAAAACGTAATATTTCGCCATGACTTAAGTTATAAACGCTTAAGAAAAGCGAAGTAGGAATGAGTAAAGTAATAATTGTATAATACTTTGGTATTGTGCAAAGGAATGAAAACAAGTGTAATACAAAGTATTATACGATTTTGTATAAAGGATGAATTATTTTATATAAATTCTATATGAAATAGAATGCGAGAATGATGTATAAACTATATGTATATGTATTATGTAATATTAATGGACTTGTAAAGATTGGTTAGAATTTTGTACAAGCCCAAGTCAATTAAGGTTAAGGCCCAATTATTGAATTAATAAGCAAGTGAGTGTTTGTTAAAGCAAAGCCCAAGGATTTATGTAATCCAAGCCCAAGCTAGAATCCATGAGTTGGAAAACCCATGGGGTAAACCATATTAATGTGGTAAATGTGTGGTTACCAAGTATTAAAAGTGTTGATCAAGTTAAGTGGTAACCAAGTTAAATGAGTAATGACCAAGAAAGGGATATGTTTTGTGCCTTGCAAGTAATGAATAGTAAGGAGGTGCAAAAGGAGGTGGAATGATGGAATTGACTAAATTGCCCTAACCTTAGGATATCTATAAATAGTGAAGGTTGGAAAGTCATTTAATAGTTGTTCAAATATTCCAAACACTCTCTCTCAAAGTGCTTAATTGTTAGGAAGATTAAGTTGCAAATAAGCTACTTATATAAGAAGAAGAAGACTATTTACCAAAGACTTCAAATGTAAGACTCCTTCTCCAATTATCTTCTATCTCTATCATGATAGGTTGATAAGAAAAGTTTGGATTAAGGAACATGAATGATAAAAAGTAAGAAGTATGTGTAAGTAATGAACTTAAGCCATATAAGTTGGTAATAAGTCATTTAAGCTAGCATAAGTTATAAACTTATGTGAAAGTATTATGAACTTGTAATAAGTTTATTAGTGAAGTAATATGGAAGAAAAAGAACTTATATGATCATATGTATCAAGAATACATAAGTAAAACTATATGTTGAGAACATATAGGTATGATGCTTGAGAAAATTTAATTATCATAAGTCATGAATGATAAGTTCATAAGTAGTTCATAATTTATCAAGTTATGAGCTTATGAAGAAATAAAGTCAAAATCCAACCATGAGTATAAGTTGTTCGTATAGGTATATTAAGATGTTCACATGATGAATGGAATTCATTTGTAATGTTGAACAAATCATAAGAATGAAGATTTGCCGGAAATCGCACGATTATACGATAATCGTCGAATTCGTGAAATTCCCGGATTAGAAGTCAAATTTTGAGTTTGAACTCGGAAAGGTTATTTTCCAATGGAGATAAGTCATGTTCATCATTTAAGAGTTACGGACTCAAAAATGAGCGAATTCCGACTTAGAACGAAGAAACGATCGTTAGACGTTCACGAACGTTTATCGTTTATGTTAAAAATTAACCCATAGGCGAATTTATAGCAAACAAAGTCGAATAGATAAAATTCTTACATGAAATGCAGATTACGATTACGTAATTTTGAACGAGCCAATGGGCTTTTAACGAGCCAATTCGGAAGTTCAAAAATTTCACAAATCAATTTTTTTTCAGTGCACAGAGTTTAGTGCCATACACCAACCCTATACCAAATTAGTCACGCCAAGCAAGCTTGAAGCAAAGGTCCGAAAGCACACTAAAAACTCGCGTCAAAGACGTAACCTTAAGATCATATTATGGAAGCCAGCAGCGCCATGTAAAGGACCATGACATATCGAAACTCACAGCCAGCAGCCGCCCATTAAGTAAGGACTCGCCACGCCGCAACACCAAGTCCGGACTCCCATCGTTAACTCGTACAGGCAGAACATGAGTCAGAAGTAGTTATAAAGTCGAAGCTCAGCACAGCCTTTTGATGGAAAATAGTGAAGAATGTATACGAATGCAAAGCAAGAAAATGTAATTAGTTTGAAGTAAACCTACCTTAAGGAACTTGAAGTAACATTAGTAAAACATTGTTAGACCTTAAGAGTAATGTGTAAAGGTTGATAATAACTTATCCATTTATGAATGCAAATAGAATGATAAAAGTCGGAACAGGTAATAACGAAATCTAATACACAATTAGATTGAGATGAAGGGTAAGATATAGTCAGATACATAATTGATTATATGTGACCTAATGTAAGGCATTATGTGATCATGTATTGTAGAGACTTGAAAGACTTGAACGTAAAGTAATTACACAGTAGCAGACGCTAAAGGCAAGTATTTTAACTCTTGTCTCAGTTCAATCTGAACAAGTTTTTGAAGTTCATGTATCCTTACGCATGAATTAAAGTACAATGAAGTTAAAGCCAGTTCTTTTGGCTAGACTTGACATATTGAGTGGATTGTTGATAATCTATTCATCTGTTATCAAATGTGATTATCTTTTGTCAACTACTTGATATGGTTTTCAAAAGAAGATCGAAATGTTAAACAAAAGTTTTGTCGATAAAACGACAGCACGCGAGGGTTGCTAAATGATTAAACGTATATACGCTTAATGGATGTAGTGTCGATCAACATAGAGTACAATAGTCGATCACCTGAAGTGCTCGTAAGTAATACCGCTTTACTTGACTTAGTTCCGGGTTATCCTTTTCAAAGAAAGAATGAATACTCTAGGTCTTTGACCGGAGTGAATGTTTTACTGAATATTATTCATTGTGAAACATTTTGAAAGAAAGATGAAGTGGTATTTTGAATTATCAATAGTACTTCATAACTATTATTCAGTTATCGAAGATATACGATTCATATGTATCAAGCATGTTGTTATTGAAATTGTTATACTTGTTGAGCTAGTTATGCTCACTCTTCTTGAACCATATGAATGCAATGCAAGACCGAACGTCCAAGGATCAAAAAGGATAAAGGAAAAGCTAAGGCGTATTATTGTCATCTTGTAATAATAGTATAGGTCTATTGTTATAATGTAAGGAATATTATGACAAAGAACCTTTGTAACGGGTATAAAACCTAGGAAATATAAATATTACTTTTAATATATAGACGTTATGTTCGTTCTTTGAGACTTTTCAATGGAATGAATGTATGAAAGTTTGTATAGTATAGCACCATCTGTCGGGTTGGAAGATACCCGGATTTGGGGGTGCTACAAGTTGGTATCAAAGCCTAGGTTATAAAACTTAAGGGGGATTAGAACCTTAAGTCATAACCTTAATAAAGAAGTAAAAGATGAAAGATAACCTTATAAAAATGCATTATATTATGTTATGTATTTTTATTATTTTACTGACGTGTACTAATCAAACTATATTGTTTTATTGTAGATGTCAGGAGAAAATGATATGTATAGAAATATACATGTACTGATCGAGGATTTAGTTAATTGGGTAGAGACTACCCAATCCAGTAGCGATTGAGCCAGAGGTGGTAGTAATAGAGTTTGGAGACTCGGACGATTTAGACTATATGTCTATTTTTGATGGCATACTAGAGGAGGAGGTGGACGTGATGTCCTTTGACCAGTTCCACCTACGTAAGAATTGACTCATCAAGAGTCAATGAAGGCACTATTTATGTCAAGATTGGATAGAAATGTCCATTACCGCCAAGAGGTGAAGGAGTTGAAGAGGAATTCCAAGTCGTCTGTGAGGACAAGACTAGCATGGAGGGTATGTGGGAAGAAGAGCACGATGATAGAATTCTAGCTAAGGACAAGGTCCGAGAGTCGAAATGTGAAGTCTTTGAGCTCAAGCAGAGCTAAAGACTAAACAAAGAAGTTGGAGAGGATGTCCTATATACATAGGAGTTCTCACGTGACTTCCAAAGCAGCAAGTAGTCGGATATCCAAAGGAAGCAGGATGCACTCGACATACCATTAGTCGAGATGTCATAAATTGGCTTGGCCAAGAAAGATTTCGAGAATGCCATTCTACAGATGTAATCTAGCAATAGCTGTAGTAGATTAGATATGTAAATATTATGTATCTAGTAGTGACGTAAAACCCTCTTTTGTATATCAAGGGTAGTCTTTTGTAAATCCCAATTTTTGGAAAGTAATCATGGATGGTAATGTAATCACCAAGGTCGAGTAATGTAAACAATGTAGTGTTATACTACAAGTTATGAATCAATATAAGTCTTTTTATGGAATATATTGAGTAACAAGTATGAGTTATTATTTCATTACAAATAATAACTAATCAGTAAGAAGAAAGTAATAGTGATGTGTTGTTTTCTTAACAGCAAAATGCCGCCAAGAAGGAGACAACGTAATCAAGACACTAATGTTAACCAACCGGAGGGTGGTCCGGTTAATCCAATGCAGGAATTCATTAATCTTTTAACGACCGCATTTAATAGAACGGGGCCTAATATACCCGTAATTCCTGGAGTAGTACGAGCTACTACTTTTAAGAACTTTAAAAGTGTAGGTCCACCGGAGTTCAAAGGAACTACGGACCCTATAGAAGCCCAGACTTGGGTAAAAGAAATTGAGAAAGCATTTGTTATAGCAAATGTTGAGGAGGGTCAAAAGGTTGCCTTTGCAACCTATTTGATGAAAGGAGAGGCCAACTTCTGGTGGGAGGCAAACCAGGCTAGGGCCGATATAGGAAACCTAACGTGGGAGAGGTTTAAGGAGATTTTCTTCGAGAACTATTTTCCCACGAGTATGCAAGGGAGAATGGAAATGAGGTTTCTTGAATTGAAACAAGGGGATATGACATTTCCCCAGTATGCTGCCAAGTTTAATGAACTGGCAAGATTTGCTCCACATCAAGTGGACACTGAAGTGAGGAAGGCTAGGAGATTCGAGCAGGGCTTGAAACCCTGGCTCTATAGCCGGATCTCGGTGTTTCAAAGTACTTCCTTTGGAACCATTTTAGAGAAGGCAATAATTGCCGAAGGTGGGAATGAGGCTCTCTAAGCAAAGCATCACAAAGATAAGAAAATAAGGGTAAAGTAGATGGGGAATCAAGACCAAGGAGCCAAATGCCAGAGGGCGACTACCGAAAAAGAAAGGGCTTTAACTCGGGAATACCGAGTAAAACAAGGGATTCCAAAGAGAAGGATGGAGGCCTCAGAAAAACAAGCGGGAAGACTCACTTAGGAGTTTGTCTCAAAGGAAAGGTCGTATGTTATAATTGTGGACAGGAAGGCCATATTTCGCCTAACTGTCCTAATCCGAAGAAAAACCACGGATGTTTTGTATGTGGATCAACTAACCACATAGCGAAGAATTGCCCAAAAAAGGGTATGGAAGGAAATAAGGGCACTAATAGCGGTAAGTTGGCTATTAGTGGTTCAGCTCAACCGGGTAGATCAATGGCCCGAACTTTTAATATGGCGGTCCAGGATGCGGTGGCATCAGGGGATGTTGTTGCAGGTATTATTTCGATCAATAACATAAATGCATACGTGCTATTTTATTTGGGTGCTACTTGTTCATTTATAACATGTTATTTTGCTAGACGACTAAGATTACTTCCCGAAAAGTTGCATATACCTTTGAACATTAAGGTAGCAAATGAAGAGATAATTCCTGTTGAAAGTATTAATAGGGGTTGTTGCGTAGATGTACGTGGTTGTAAGTTATCGGTAGACTTAATACCGATAAAGTTAGGAGAATTCGATGTGATTCTCGGAATGGATTGATTGATTAACCATGGAGCCATTATAGATTGCCAGAAGAAATGTGTGAGCATCAGGACGTTGAAGCAACCTCCTGTAGTATTTTACAGAAATAAATCGCCTGGACGTTTGTGTTGTCTTACGATGACACAAACTAGAAAACTTTTAAGGAAGGGGTGTGTAGGTTATCTGTGCCATGTTGTTGATACCCAGCGTGTGGGAGCAACCATGGAACAAATACCTATAGTAAACGAATTCATAGATGTATTTCCAAGTGAGTTACCGGGTTTACCGCCGGATCGAGAGATCAAATTCTTAATAGACATTGTGCCAGGAGCGGCACCAGTCTCAAGGGCACCAAACCATATGGCGCCTGTGGAAATGAAGGAGTTAATGGTTCAGTTATAGGAACTATTGGATAGAAAGAACATTCAACCAAGTGTTTCTCCGTGGGGGGCACCGGTGTTGTTTGTCAAGAAGAAAGACGGATCGTTAAGGCTTTGTATCGACTATCGGGAGTTGAACAAGTTAACGATAAAGAATAAATACCCATTGCCCAGGATCGATGATCTCTTTTATCAGTTAAAAGGGGCAAAGTATTTTTCTAAAATAGATTTACAGATGGGGTATCACCAGTTGAAGGTTAGGAAGGAGGATGTACCAAAGACGGCATTTAGGACTCGTTATGGTCATTACGAGTTTCTAGTGATGTCATTTGGGTTGATTTAATGCACCAAATGTGATTTATGGATATGATGAACAGAGTGTTCAAACCATATTTGGACAAGTTCGTCGTTGTGTTTATTGATGATATTCTAGTCTATTCTAAGACGCCAGAAGATCACGCTGAACATTTAAGATTAATATTGGAAACACTAAGGAAGGAGAAGTTATATGCGAAATTCACCAAGTGTGAATTTTGGCTAAAAAAGGTACAGTTTTTAGGTCATGTCATTGACCAAGAAGGGATTTCAGTGGATCCAGCAAAGGTAGAAGCAGTGATGAACTGGGAACAACCGAAAACACCGACTGAGGTGCGGAGTTTCCTAGGGTTAGTGGGATACTATCAAAGATTTATCCAAGATTTTTCAAAGATAGCTACCCCGTTGACTAACTTGACAAGGAAGACGGTGAAATACGTATGGACGGACAAATGTGAAGACAGTTTTCAAGAACTGAAAAAAAGATTAAGTGAAGCGCCCATTTTGTTATTGCCAGATGACACAGGAAATTTTGTAGTATTTAGTGATGCTTCGCATAGGGGACTTGGTTGCGTGCTCTTGCAGCATGGCAAAGTCATTGCGTATGCATCATGGCAGTTGAAGGATTATGAGAAAGTTTATCCTACTCATGATCTGGAACTGGCCGCGGTAGTATTTGCCCTAAAGATAAGAGTCTAAAGTATATCTTCACTCAGAAGGAATTGAATATGAGGCGGAGAAGATGGCTAGAGTTGATAAAGGATTACGATTGTGAAATCCTGTATTACCCTGGGAAAGCCAATGTAGTTGCCGACGCCTTAAGTAGGAAGGGTCCGAAAAAGTTGTCTATGTTAACGACTCAAAATGAGTTAATAACAGAGATGGCTAGGATGGAAATAGAAGTAAAGCTGCCAAGTGATTCGAGGCAGATACGTTTTACGACGGAGATGCAATCTACCATCGTAAAGAGAGTCAAGGAGGTACAACTCAAGACTGATGAGTGTAACCAAATGAAGAAGCGGTTATCTGAGAAGGAAGCTGCTAAGTATAGTCTTGATAATGAGGGGTTATTAAGATTTGAAGGAAGAATTTGGGTTCCGAATGAGATGAAATTAAAGGAGCAAGTATTACAAGAAGCTTATAGTTCCAGGTACTCGATACATCTTGGTAGCACTAAGATGCATCAAGACCTTCGACAGAGTTTTTGGTGGCCGAACATGAAGAGAGAAATAGCAGAGTATGTGAGTAGGTGCTTGACTTGTCAAAAAGTTAAGGCCGAATATCAACGACCCAGTGGCTTGTTACAGTCATTGGAGATTCCAAAATGGAAGTGGGAGCATATCTCGATGGATTTCGTGGTGGGACTTCCAATAACGGCAAAAGGGTACGATTTGAATTGGGGAATAGTCGACCGATTAACGAAATCGACTCACTTCTTACCAATTAGGGTCAAGTATAACTTAGACCAGTTAGCTAAACTTTATATCAAGGAAATTATTTCTAGACATGTTCAGGTCTTGCATCATGGATTTCAAGGGTAATTGGGATGATCACCTACCACTTGTAGAGTTTGCATATAACAACAGTTATCATGCAAGCATAGGTATACCGCCTTATGAAGCTCTGTACGGAAGAAGGTGCAGAACACCATTGTGTTGGGACGAGGTGGGAGAACACCGGATGCTAGGACCAGAATTGGTGTAGCAGACAACGGATGTGGTTAAGTTAATTCGGATGCGTCTTGGTTGTTAATTCGACTGATGATCACCGTGAAGATAAAAGAAGTATGCGAACTCACATAGATTAAACCGAGAGTTTGAAGTAGGTTCGTATGTGTTTCTAAAGGTATCTCCCTGGAAAGGAAAGATACGCTTTAGAAAGAAAGGGAAGTTAAGTCCAAGGTTTATAGGACCTTTTGAAGTATTAAAACGGGTAGGAGAGGTAGAGTATATAATAGCATTACCTCTAGACCTAGAAAGAATACATAACGTGTTTCACGTATCTGTATTACGTCCATATAAGCCGGAATATAAGCACGTAATCGAGTATGAGCCAATTCATATCGAGAAGGATTTATCATATGAAGAATCGCCAATTCAAATCTTTGATAGAAAAGAGCAAGTTTTGAGGAACAAAGTAATACCGTCGGTGAAGGTATTATGGAAGAACCACGATGCCGAAGAAGCAACGTGGGAATTAGAAGAAAAGATGAAGAAAAATTTTCCTCATCTATTTGATTAAGTAAGACGAGATTCTGGGGACAAAATCTTTATAAGGGGGGAAGAATGTAACGACCGAGAAATTCGGATCTTATTGTAAAATGATTTTATTAAATTAAATAATAATAAAATTATATTCTATGTGTTATCAAGATGGTTGTCATTCTATAACCTATTGATATTGGAATGTCATAGTATTTGAGCTACGTGAAGGAATTAAAGTGTTTGAATTTCTAAGACAAAAATGAAAGTTTTCCGAGAAATTTTCTAAAAAACACTATTCATCGATATTTGCTCGGGGGTTATTTTTAAGTTTTCGAGAAATACGTAATGATAGAATATTAAGGTAAGATGGCTTATGTAATAATAATCTAGTTATGGAAAACATAATATTTCGCTTTCAGACTTAAGTTATAAACGTTAAGAAAAGCGAAGTAGGAGTGAGTAAGTAATAATTGTACAATACTTTGGTATTGTGAAAAGGGATGAAAACAAGTGTAATACAAAGTATTATACGAGTTTGTATAAAGGATGAATTATCGTATATAAATTATATATGAAATAGAATGCGAGAATGATGCATAAACTATATGTATATGTATTATGTAATATTAATGGACTTGTAAAGATTGGTTAGGATTTTGTACAAGCCCAAGTCAATTAAGGTTAAGGCCCAATTATTAAATTAATAAGCAAGTGAGTGTTTGTTAAAGCAAAGCCCAAGGATTTATGTAATCCAAGCCCAAGCTAGAATCCATGAGGTGGCAAACCCAATGGGGTAAACTATATTAATGTGGTAAATGTGTGGTTACCAAGTATTAAAAGTGGTGATCAAGTTAAGTGGTAACCAAGTTAAATGAGTAATGACCAAGCAAGGGATAGGTTTTGTGCCTTGCAAGTAATGAATAGTAAGGAGGTGCAAAAGGAGGTGGGATGATGAAATTGACTAAATTGCCCTAACCTTAGGAATTCTATAAATAATGAAGGTTGGCAAGTCATTTAATAGTTGTTCAAATAATCCAAACACTCTCTCTCAAAGTGCTTAATTGTTAGGAAGATTAAGTGTCAAATAAATTACTTATATAAGAAGAAGAAGACTATTTACCAAAGACTTCAAATGTAAGACTCATTCTCCAATTATCTTCTATCTCTATCATGATAGGTTGATAAGAAAAAGTTTGGATTAAGGAACATGAATTATAAAATGTAAGAAGTATGTGTAAGTAATGAACTTAAGCCATATAAGTTGGTAATAAGTCATTTAAGCTAGCATAAGTTATAAACTTATTTGAAAGTATTATGAACTTGTAATAAGTTTATTAGTGAAGTAATATGGAAGAAAAAGAACTTGTATGATCATATGTATCAAGTATAAATAAGTAAAACTATATGTTGAGAACATATAGGTATGATGCTTGAGAAACTTTAATTATCATAAGTCATGAATGATAAGTTCATAGGTAGTTTATAATTTATCAAGTTATGAGCTTATAAAGAAATAAAGTCAAAA
This sequence comes from Panax quinquefolius, assembly GCA_020205615.1. Classification (NCBI taxonomy): domain Eukaryota; kingdom Viridiplantae; phylum Streptophyta; class Magnoliopsida; order Apiales; family Araliaceae; genus Panax; species Panax quinquefolius. The sequence continues at coordinate 136,428,551 of CM035156.1, forward strand.
TCCAACCATGAGTATAAGTTTTTGGTATAGGTATATTAAGATGTTCACGTGATGAATGGAATTCATTTGTAATGTTGAACAAATCATAAGAATGAAGATTTGTCGGAAATTGCACGATTAGACGATAATCGTCGAATTCGTGAAATTTCTAGATTAGAAGTCAAATTTTGAGTTTGAACTCGGAAAGGTTATTTTCCAATGGAGACAAGTCATGTTCGTTATTTAAGAGTTGCGGACTCAAAAATGAGCGAATTCCGACTTAGAACGAAGAAACGATCGTTGGACGTTCACGAACGTTTATCGTTTATGTTAAAAATGAACCAATAGGCGAATTTTTAGCAAACAAAGTCCAATAGATAAAATTCTTGCATGAACGTGTAGATTATGTAATTTGTAAACCATGGGCTTTTGAACGAGCCAATTCAAACTTATAACGAAGGAGTTATGCGTCCAGAAAGTTCACAAAATTTCACAAACTGAATTTTTTTTTGGTGCACAGAGTTGGCCATGCACGGCCAACCCTAGACAAAATTAGTCACGTACTACTTGAAAGCAAAGTCCGAAAGACATCGAAACTCACACCATGAACGAACCTTAATATCGCTTGTGGCCATACATACATCCATGTACAGGACCATGACATCATCGAAACTTCAGCACATGTGACCCATTAAGTAAGGACTCGCGGCCATGGCTAGCCAAGTCCGGACTCCCATCATCGTTAACTCATGCCAGAGAAAGCAAGTCAGAAGTTATAAAGTCGGTCTTATGGCCTTGATCTTTGATGGAAAATAGTGAAGAATAGACATGAATGCAAAGCAAGAAAATGTAATTAGTTTGAAGTAAACCTACCTTAAGGAACTTGAAGTAACATTATTAAAACATTGTTAGACCTTAAGAGTAATGTGTAAAGGTTGATAATAACTTATCCATTTATGAATGCAAATAGAATGATAAAAGCCGGAATAGGTAATAACGAAATCTAATACACAATTAGATTGAGATGAAGGGTAAGATATAGTCAGATACATACTTGATTATATGTGACCTAATGTAAGGCATTATGTGATCATGTATTGTAGAGACTTGAAAGACTTGAACGTAAAGTAATTACACAGTAGTATACGCTAATGGCAAGTATTCTAACTCTTGTCTCAATTCAATCTGAACAAGTTTTTGAAGTTCATGTATCCTTACGCATGAATTAAAGTACAATGAAGTTAAAGCCAGTTCTTTTGGCTAGACTTGACATATTGAGTGGATTGTTGATAATCTATTCATCTGTTATCAAATGTGATTATCTTTTGTCAACTACTTGATATGGTTTTCAAAAGAAGACTGAAATGTTAAACAAAAGTTTTGTCGGTAAAACGATAGGCACATGAGGTTGCCAAATGATTAAACGTACATACGTTTAATGGATGTAGTGTTGATCAACATAGAGTACAATAGGCTGATCACCTAGAAGTACTCGTAAGTAATACCAGGCTTAGGGACTTAGTGAAAGTAATATGCACACAAGCCAATCATGTTTGATGATAAAGCATATACTTTGTAACAATCTTATTCATTTATTAATAAAAAGTATTAATTTATTAAAGGCTTTTAATTATCTACATGATGCTGTTTTATAATATGTGATAAACCCATAGTTTTAAGCAATGCTTTTAGAATAATGATGATGATCATTCTAATGAGATCTAAATTCTTAGAAAGCTTAAAACTAAAATAGTTCCCAATCATTGGATTACTAAATTGGGGATTAGTGAATCCGGATAGATTGGTACATACGTTGCTTGTTCATTGGATGAGGATGATTGATCTCATGATCATTTGTGTGGAGACACTAAAGCAAGTATGTAGGTGCTTATTAGAGAATAAGTTCACTGAACGTGGCTCGCTAAGGAATACCTAATGGAGTTTTATTTGCTGTCAATAGAATTCTGTAGTGATAGTAGTCTGAAGTAATCCTTGGACTTGAGATCATCATAGTATCTTGTGTATGATGAGTTATACTTTGACTTATTCCTTAAGACCCTTAGGGTATATCAAAGGGTATGCTTGGGTATAATAAGTTATACATGGAGATAATGTATGATCAATAAAGAATCTACCACTTCTAATAAAAGAAGAGAAATATCCTATGTGATTCGATAAATGACAACCCAGTAGTCCTTGGCCAAGGCAGAATGAAATTAGAAAGGAGTTTCTAATTTGCATTATTTGGAGTTGTGCATTTAAGGATCGAAATACATATAATTAAATAAAATAAGACTTGACAATAAATTCCATGTCTTATATTTAATTGGGACATTGTATGGTGGAAGGATTGAATTATGCGGTAACTATTTACTCAAAGGTTCTTTAATGATTAATGTTAAAATCTATATTATCTGGAAAGTCGTTGATGTTAGGGAGCTTATCCTATTGTAGAATAAATATTATTTAAATAAATTAATTGTTTAATTTATTTATTTATTTATTTAAATAAGATTAAATTGTTCTAATTGATTTATTCACAACCTAGGTTTAATATGGAGAACCTAAAGGGTCACACCATAAAAGGAAGAATAATTATTTAAGAAGTTAATGGCATAATCGTAATAATATATTATGTATATTTAATTTAATCTATGGTGATAGAATAAATTAAATAGCTTAATATTATTATTTAATATTTTAGAAATATTAAATATAAATTAATAAGAGGAGTCTTATTAATATTATTACAATTATTATTATTTTAATTTCTAAAAGAGTTTAGGAATTAATTTAATATAAGTACTCTCATTTATTCCTAATTGGATTAGGAAGTTAAATTAATTAAAAGAGTTTAATTAATTATCCCTAATAAGATTAGGGAGCTTAATTAATTAAAAGAATTTAATTAATTAAATAAATCCCAATTCCTTAATTGTTAAGGTGGGTTGCCCACATCTATAAATAAGAGGAGTCTTATTATGGGTGGTATGGGTTGTTGACTTTAACAAAGTACGTAATAATTCCAAGTTGTTGGGAGTATGCCTTTTCTATAGAGATAGAAAACTAGGGTTAGCCATAACACCCATCTTCTTGAATTTTCTTCTTCCTTGGTGGATCACCTCTAGAGGCCAAACATTTGGGTGGCTAACGTTGATTAAAGGAAGGAACCAAACCCGGTGGATTCAAGATTGAACGCGAAAGGATTTGGAGGTGAACTTGTACCTGAGGAAGCTCGATCTTCAAGGGTATGATTTATTCTTTATCTTTTCGTTTAATTAATAATTGTGCATAAAGGGTGATCCGGGTATATGGTTTGTAAATTTTTAAACTCTGATTTTACACGCTTCCGCATTAATTTTGTAATTTGATTGCTTTCATGAATATTACAAACCTAACAGTGGCATCAGAGCCAAACCTTTATGCAAATTATTAATTATTTTATTTGATATGTATATTGATATGTGTTTAGAATAATTTAATTGGGCATAATTTTATTGTATAAAATTTAATAAAGAAATAAAAAAAAAAAAAAAATGGCCCAGCGTGTTTCCTGCTAACCACTTCAAATCCGTGACTCTTAAAAATCTAAGGAAATCAAGGAGTTCTTTACATGTTAGCAGGAATTTTTTTTTAATGCAACCACGCACGAAAATCGAAAAAGGAAAGCCATTCTTAGTTTTTTTTTAAGTTTATGTATATAGAAAACGGTTTTATATATATATATATATATATATATATATATATATATATATATATATATATATATATATATATATTTTTATATATATATATATATATTATATATATATATATATATATTATTCTTAATAATTTTATAATTAAAATAATATTTATTTTAATTTTAAAATAAAAGGTTTATTTTAAATATTAAAATAAAAGAGTTTATTTTAATTTTAAAATTGAATATTATATATATATATATATATATAATTTTTAATCTTAAAATAAAAATTTATTTTAATTTTAAAATAAAAGGTTTATTTTAATCTTAAAATAAAAAGGTTTATTTTAATTTTAAAATTAGAATTTCATGCTAACTAATTAGAGTTGGAATTGGATTCCATGATAACTAATTGGAGTTGAAATTGGATTTTATTTTTCTAAAATAAAGGAGTTTATTTGTGAATAGAGAAGTAAATCCATCTTTCTTTAAATAAAGGAGTTTATTTAGATATGAAATATGATTTCATGTTATTCAAAATAAAGGAGTTTATTTGTGAATAGGAAAGAAAATCCATGTTTCCTTAAATAAAGGAGTTTATTTAGATATGAAATAGGATTTCATATTATTCAAAATAAAGGAGTTTATTTGTGAATAGGAAAGAATATCCGTGTTTCCTTTAATAAAAGATTTTTTTACATGGAATTGGATTCCATAATTAATTAAAATAAAAGAGTTTATTTTAATTAAAGATTTTTTTTTACATGGAATTGGATTCCATAATTAATAAAAATAAAGGAGTTTATTTTGATTAAAGATTTTGATTAAAATAAAATAGTTTATTTTATTCAAAATAGGATAAATTAAAATAAAATAGTTTTATTTTGATTTAAATTTGGATTAAAATAAAGGAGTTTATTTTGATTCAAAAATAGATTTTATACTAACAAAATTTGCCCATTAAATGATATCAATATATATATTAAATGTTTATTATTCATAAGATGAATGTTATTTATTGATACATATGGTGATGTGTATGATAATAAATGGGATTGATTATGGACTATTGACCAATGCGATTGGATTTTATTTTAGTTGGATGCATGAATGTATGGGTTTTATTAAATGGGGTCTGCGTACTCGTCTTCTCTAATTTTTCTTAATGTAAATTCTATCTCCTCTATGTACTTCCCCTTGGCTACGATCGAGGTTTCTATTTATTTTAAATAGTTGTGTAATAGGAATAGTTAGAATTAATTTTGAAAAATTGGAGATCAAGGAAAGGAGGCGCTTGAAGACCCGTTTGTAATGGAGCCCGGTTTAAATGTAATAGTTATATTTAAATATTATTTCTTGCACCCCTAGGGTTTGACCTTTTGGTTCACTTGGTGGCTCTAGTGAACCAAACTAGAATAAAAGTCCATAATCAATCAAGGTAGAATATAGTATTCTATATGTGCATGCTTATACTATATATATATATATATATTATGCAAACATGCTTCCCATGTTCATTAATATGACGCGTATTTTATATATATATATGCAATGCATGCGCTAAAACAAGATGAGACAAATTAATAACAAACCCTCAATTTTTATATTAAGTCCTAAGCGTTCAAAGATATTTCAAATATTGAGCGTTAAGCCTTCTAGCATGATAAAATTAATAGAGTATTAAATATTTAATATGAGTTTGTTGTGTCACCACAAGGCAAGTATTAAGTATTTAAGATGTTAATTTATCACATTTGATGCTTATAAAGAAAATTGAACAATATTGTTTTGTTGTGTCACCACAAGGATGATATTTTTCTTTTTGAATATATGGAGTGCTAGGTCGGACTTAACTTGGATAATTTTGATTCGGATGTGCCACCACTTGATCAAAATAATCTAAGAGGCAAAATACAAGGAGTTGCATAGTTGATGTAATTGACAAAAGTTGTCTACCTATTTATTTATATATAGTTTGTTGTGTTACCACAAGGCTATATACATTTGAAATGGGATCCTTATTCTCACTAGCAAATCTTTAATTAGATTTTCTTAGAACTATATAAGTGAGGTAATATAGTTTGAAGAAAATAGTGGGAGATACCAATTTAAAACAAGACCTAATTTATTTTGGTAATTAATAAAAGAATGTATGTTAAAATGTTGTTAATTACAAATTCATTTACGAGAATTTTACAATGTCTAAAATTACTATCAACTGCAAAAGCATATTAGATGCTAAATTAACTGAATAGAATTAAACGGATTGGTTAAGGAATTTGAGAATAGTTCTCATAGTTTGAAAAGCTATCTTATGTCATGTCGCCTATCCTGCAATGGTTGCGAGATAATGCCTCTGAGGAAGAGATTGCTACTTTTAGAAAGTGGCAAGATGATGCCTGATTTGCTCGATACATCATCATGCTCGCATCCATGAAAACGAGCTTGGCGTCGGCGTGAAACTATGGATGCTCTTACTATATTCACCGCACATCAAGTAGTTGATGGTGAGGAAAGTGGGGCCGATAGATATCGATATCTCGAGAGCTCTTCCGATCTAGAATGGCCAATGACACTATAGATGCAGAGACAAAAAAGGTTCTTAACATAATCAATTTGATTGATCAATTAGGACAACTGGTTTTGTCATGGATGGAGAGTTGAGCCAAGATTTGATCTTGCACTCACTCCCTAACTCCTTTCACAATTGTTGTGAATTTTTCATATGAACAAGCTAGATATCGACTTCGATTTGCTTAACATATTGAAAAATGTTGAGAGTCACTTTCAACCAAGAAAGATCAAGTCTTCTTGGTAGGGGCCAAAGGATCTTACTGAAAGAAGAACGATTCAAAGAAGGTAAATAGAAAGGCATAAACAAAGGATAATAAGAACAAAAGCGATATGGATAGCAAAGGAGTTTGCTTCCACCGCAATAAGCACGGACAACGGAAAGAAAGCTGCGAGAAGCGTCTTGCGGAGGCTAACGAAAGAAGCTTAGTGAAGTTTGGTTACAATCTGATTTTTGTTCATGATTGAAATAAATTTTTCTTTAAGTCGAGGTTCTACTTGGGTATTGGATACCGACTTTGGTTATCATAAATATAGATTTATGAAGGGACCAAGCGAAAGCGAAAAGCTAAACAAATATAAGTAATCCTATGTATGCGGAAATGTAGCAAAGGTTGCCATATTAGCCATAGAAACTTATAGTTTAGCAATGCCCTACTGAGCAAATCTATTATGTCGATAAGTTGTTATTGTATTCCAATTCTTGTTAGAAACATTATTTCCATTTTATTGTTGGACAATAAAATTTTTGGTATTATAATTAAGAACAATTGTTGTTCTATTTATAATGATAAGGTTTTGTATAGAACTGGAATATTACTTAATAAATTTTGTATACTTGACTTACGTGAAAAATTATTTTATAAATTGAACAAACTAGTATAAGAAAAGGAGATGATCATTCAAAGAGTTGAATGTATGTATTTATTGAAATACAAGTGTGAATTATTTGAAAGGTTCAAAGAATTCAGAAGTGAAACAAATTGGCAAAGTATTAAGATTCTTTGATTAGATCAAGGGATAAATACTTGCGCAATAAGTTTCTAGATCATCTCAAATGGTTTTCTCATAATGGACACATCCTGATACGCAATAATTGATTGATGTATCTGAAAGGAAAAATCGTACCTTGTTGGACATGGTGCGGTCCATAATGATTTTACCGACATTCCAGTATCCTTCTAGGGTCATGTCCTAGAAATGGTAAGCGCATATCTACGAAAATGGTAACCTCAAAATCCGGCCCCAAGACTCCATAAAAGTTATGGACAGGGAGGATTCCTAATCTTAAGTATGTTAAGATAAAGGGTTGTCCAACTTATGTAAAAGGTTTCAAAGGATAAGCATGGGATAAGATTTGACATGTACAGTTTTGTGGGACATCCTAAAGTAAGTTTAGGGTATATGTTCTATAATTCTACTTAGCAAAAGGTGTTTGTTACGAAATACGCTGCCTTCTAAGATAAAGGTGTTTATCATTAAAAGGGGCTAGTGGGAGGATAATAGATCTTGAAGAGTTCAAGAACCACAAAATACTATAAGTCAAAAAAGAGGAACCTGTAGATAGACCTATTATACCACAACTGAATCATAAATCTGGAATAGTACCAAAGATACCTAGGAGGTATGGATTCATCATGGATGATGATGATGAGGTACACATCATAGAAGATGATGATCCAGAGTTACATTCGATGAGGTAAGACTTCTAGTGTGTACAAAAGGGTCAGTGGGAGCATCGTGACATTCCTAGTACTATATGTTGATATACTACGGATAAGGAATGACATACCAATGCTACAATCAATAAAGATAAAGTTGTCTAAACATTCCTCCATGAATGATTTGGGAAGAGTATCATTATTGGGGATGCAAATCTATATAGATAGATTTAAACGGATGCTCAACTTAACCCAAGGAACGTATATTCATTTGATGCTAAAGTCGTTTAACATGGCAAACTCCAAGAGATGTCTCATGTCGATGAGCTATGGAGTGTATCTCTCCTAATAGTCCCCACAGACTCCTGAAAAGAGAGGTCGCATGAGTGACTATCATGTATGCAATGAAATATACGAGACCTGATGTTGATCAGTCATATTCTGGAGAAGTTCACTATGAGTCGGTGAAAACATCTTAAAGTGCTTAACCCAAGCACTAAAGGATGTGATCATATTCATGGTGGGTCTAAATTAAAACTACAGGGCTTAATGAGACTCAAGTTTTTGAAGACGGACCAAGACGACAGAAAAATCCACTTTAAGGTAAAGGTTACCTTGAGCAGTGGTGCGATGAATTGGAAAGGTTCCAAACAATGAAAGAGTTCTTTGGTTTAGTGATAAAGACAAAGTAAATAGCTATAAATGAAGCTACTGAAGTTGATTGTTTGGATTAAAAGTTCATTCTGAGAACTAGGAATAGTTCTAAGTCTCATCTTGGATCTAAACATGTGTTGTGGCACTTTCATTTGATTATTAGAATCATTGAAAGATGGGAAATCACTATAGAGATAGTGGACTCTCAAGAACAACATTACATATCCATTAACTAAAAGCTTATCCAACAATGGGATAATCGTCACTTAGAGAAGAAGAGTATAAGATACAATGGCGATTGGCTTTAGTGCAAGTGGGAGATTGAAAGTAATATGCACACAAGCCCGATCATGTTTGATGATAAAGCATATACTTTGTAACAATCTTATTCATTTATTAATAAAAAGTATTAATTTATTAAAGGCTTTTAATTATCTACATGATCTTTGTTTTATAATATGTGATAAACCCATAGTTTTAAGCAATGCTTTTAGAATAATGATGATGATCATTCTAATGAGATCTAAATTCTTAGAAAGCTTAAAACTAAAATAGTTCCCAATCATTGGATTACTAAATTGGGGATTAGTGAATCCGGATAGATTGGTACATCGTTAACTTGTTCATTGGATGAGGATGATTGATCTCATGATCATTTGTGTGGAGACACTAAAGCAAGTATGTAGGTGCTTATTAGAGAATAAGTTCATTTGAGCATTGGCTCGCTAAGGAATACCTAATGGAGTTTTATTTGCTGTCAATAGGAATTCTGTAGTGATAGTAATCAAGTAATCCTTGGACTTGAGATCATCATAGTATCTTGTGTATGATGAGTTATACTTTGACTTATTCCTTAAGACCCTTAGGGTATATCAAAGGGTATGCTTGGGTATAATAAGTTATACATGGAGATAATGTATGATCGATAAAGAATCTACCACTTCTAATAAAGAAGAGAAATATCCTATGTGATTCGATAAATGACAACCCGGTAGTCCTTGGCGGCGAGAATAAAATTAGAAAGGAGTTTCTAATTTGCATTATTTGAGTTGTGCATTTAAGGATCGAAATACATATAATTAAATAAAATAAGACTTGTGATAATTCTATGTCTTATATTTAATTGGGACATTGTATGGTGGAAGGATTGAATTGTACGGTAACTATTTACTCAAAGGTTCTTTAATGATTAATGTTGAAATCTATATTATCTGGAAAGTCGTTGATCGCTAGGGAGGCTTATCCCTATTGTAGAATAAATATTATTTAAATAAATTAATTGTTTAATTTATTTATTTATTTATTTAAATAAGATTAGAATTGTTCTAATTGATTTATTCACAACCGGTTTAATATGGAGAACCTAAAGGGTCACACCATAAAAGGAAGAATAATTATTTAAGAAGTTAATGGCATAATCGTAATAATATGTTATGTATATTTAATTTAATCTATGGTGATAGAATAAATTAAATAGCTTAATATTATTATTTAATATTTTAGAAATATTAAATATAAATTAATAAGAGAGTCTTATTAATATTATTACAATTATTATTATTTTAATTTCTAAAAGAGTTTAGGAATTAATTTAATATAAGTACTCTCATTTATTCCTAATTGGATTAGGAAGTTAAATTAATTAAAAGAGTTTAATTAATTATCCCTAATAAGATTAGGGAGCTTAATTAATTAAAAGAATTTAATTAATTAAATAAATCCCAATTCCTTAATTGTTAAGGTGGGTTGCCCACATCTATAAATAAGAGGAGTCTTATTATGGGTGGTATGAGTTGTTGACTTTAACAAAGTACGTAATAATTTCAAGTTGTTGGGAGTATGCCTTTTCTATAGAGATAGAAAACTAGGGTTAGCCATAACACCCATCTTCTTGAATTTTCTTCTTCCTTGGTGGATCACCTCTAGAGGCCAAACATTTGGGTGGCTAACGTTGATTAAAGGAAGGAACCAAACCCGTGGATTCAAGATTGAGCGAAAGGATTTGGAGGTGAACTTGTACACGAGGGAAGCTCGATCTTGAAGGGTATGATTTATTCTTTATCTTTTCGTTTAATTAATAATTGTGCATAAAGGGTGATCCGGGTATATGGTTTGTAAATTTTTAAACTCTGATTTTACACGCTTCCGCATTAATTTTGTAATTTGATTGCTTTCATGAATATTACAAACCTAACAGTGGCATCAGAGCCAAACCTTTATGCAAATTATTAATTATTTTATTTGATATGTATATTGATATGTGTTTAGAATAATTTAATTGGGCATAATTTTATTGTATAAAATTTAATAAAGAAATAAAAAAAAAAAAAAAAAAAAATGGCCCAGCGTGTTTCCTGCTAACCACTTCAAATCCGTGACTCTTAAAAATCTAAGGAAATCAAGGAGTTCTTTACATGTTAGCAGGAATTTTTTTTTAATGCAACCACGCACGAAAATCGAAAAAGGAAAGCCAGTTGCCGTTTTTTTTTTTTAAGTTTATGTGCAGAGCACGGTTTTATATATATATATATATATATATATATATATATATATATATATATATATATATTTTATTATTTTATTATATTTATATATATATATATATATAATATATATATAATAATATTATTCTTAAAATAATTTTATAATTAAAATAATATTTATTTTAATTTTAAAATAAAAGGTTTATTTTAAATATTAAAATAAAAGAGTTTATTTTAATTTTAAAATTGAATATTATATATATATATATATTATTTTTAATCTTAAAATAAAATTTATTTTAATTTTAAAATAAAAGGTTTATTTTAATCTTAAAATAAAAAGGTTTATTTTAATTTTAAAATTAGAATTTCATGCTAACTAATTAGAGTTGGAATTGGATTCCATGATAACTAATTGGAGTTGAAATTGGATTTTATTTTTCTAAAATAAAGGAGTTTATTTGTGAATAGAGAAGTAAATCCATCTTTCTTTAAATAAAGGAGTTTATTTAGATATGAAATATGATTTCATGTTATTCAAAATAAAGGAGTTTATTTGTGAATAGGAAAGAAAATCCATGTTTCCTTAAATAAAGGAGTTTATTTAGATATGAAATAGGATTTCATATTATTCAAAATAAAGGAGTTTATTTGTGAATAGGAAAGAATATCAAGTGTTTCCTTTAATAAAAGATTTTTTTACATGGAATTGGATTCATAATTAATTAAAATAAAAGAGTTTATTTTAATTAAAGATTTTTTTTTACATGGAATTGGATTCCATAATTAATAAAAATAAAGGAGTTTATTTTGATTAAAGATTTTGATTAAAATAAAATAGTTTATTTTATTCAAAATAGGATAAATTAAAATAAAATAGTTTTATTTTGATTTAAATTTGGATTAAAATAAAGGAGTTTATTTTGATTCAAAAATAGATTTTATACTAACAAAATTTGCCCATTAAATGATATCAATATATATATTAAATGTTTATTATTCATAAGATGAATGTTATTTATTGATACATATGGTGATGTGTATGATAATAAATGGGATTGATTATGGACTATTGACCAATGCGATTGAATTTTATTTTAGTTGGATGCATGAATGTATGGGTTTTATTAAATGGGGTCTGCGTACCTCGTCTTCTCTAATTTTTTCTTAATGTAAATTCTATCTCCCTCCTATGTACTTCCCCTTGACTGCTGATCAAGGTTTCTATTTATTTTAAATAGTTGTGTAATAGGAATAGTTAGAATTAATTTTGAAAAATTGGAGATCAAGGAGCAAGGAGCGCTTGAAGACCCGTTTGTAATGGAGCCCGGGTTTAAATGTAATAGTTATATTTAAATATTATTTCTTGCACCCACAGGGGTTTGACCTTTTGGTTCACTTGGTGGCTCTAGTGAACCAAACTAGAATAAAAGTCCATAATCAATCCGGGTAGAATATAGTATTCTATATGTGCATGCTTATACTATATATATATTATATATTATGCAAACATGCTTCCCATGTTCATTAATATGACGCGTATTTTATATATATATGTGCATGCGCGCTAAACAAGATGAGACAAATTAATAACAAACCCCTCAATTTTTATATTAAGTCCTAAGCGTTCAAAGATATTTCAAATATTGAACGTCGCCTTCTAGCATGATAAAATTAATAGAGTATTAAATATTTAATATGAGTTTGTTGTGTCACCACAAGGCAAGTATTAAGTATTTAAGATGTTAATTTATCACATTTGATGCTTATAAAGAAAATTGAACAATATTGTTTTGTTGTGTCACCACAAGGATGATATTTTTTTTTTTTGAATATATGGAGTGCTAGGTCGGACTTAACTTGGATAATTTTGATTCGGATGTGCCACCACTTGATCAAAATAATCTAAGAGGCAAAATACAAGGAGTTGCATAGTTGATGTAATTGACAAAAGTTGTCTACCTATTTATTTATATATAGTTTGTTGTGTTACCACAAGGCTATATACATTTGAAATGGGATCCTTATTCTCACTAGCAAATCTTTAATTAGATTTTGCCGAACTATATAAGTGAGGGTAATATAGTTTGAAGAAAATAGTGGGAGATACCAATTTAAAACAAGACCTAATTTATTTTGGTAATTAATAAAAGAATGTATGTTAAAATGTTGTTAATTACAAATTCATTTACAGAATTTTACAATGTCTAAAATTACTATCACTGCAAAGCATATTAGATGCTAAATTAACCAAACCAATTAAATCGGATTGGTTAAGGAATTTGAGAATAGTTCTCATAGCTGAAAAGCTATCTTATGTCCTTAATACGCCTATCCCTGCAATGGTTGCAGACAATGCCTCTGAGGAAGAGATTGCTACTTTTAGAAAGTGGCAAGATGATGCACAGTTTGCTCAATGCATCATGCTCGCATCCATGAGTAATGAGCTTCAGCGTCAGCATGAAACTATGGATGCTCTTACTATATTCCTGCACATCAAGTAGTTGATGGTGAGGAAAGTAGGGTGATAGATGTCGGATATCCGAGGAGCTCTTCCGATCTAGAATGGCCAATGACACTATAAGCAGGACAAAAAAAGGTTCTTAACATAATCAATTTGATTGATCGAATTAGAGACAACTGGTTTTGTCATGGATGGAGAGTTGAGCCAAGATTTGATCTTGCACACACTCCCTGGACTCCTTTCACAATTGTTGTGAATTTTTCATATGAACAAGCTAGATATCGACCTTTTGATTTGCTTAACATATTGAAAAATGTTGAGAGTCACTTTCCAACCAAGAAAGATCAAGTCTTCTTGGTAGGGGCCAAAGGATCTTCTCAAAAGAAGAACGATTCAAAGAAGGTAAATAGAAAGGCATAAACAAAGGATAATAAGAACAAAACCGATATGGATAGCAAAGGAGTTTGCTTCCACCGCAATAAGCTTTGGACACCGGAAAGAAAGCTGCGAGAAGCGTCTTGCGAGCTAACCAAAGAAGCTTAGTGAAGTTTCTATTCTGTCGCTTTTGTTCATGATTGAAATAAATTTTCTTTAAGTCAAGGTTCTACTTGGGTATTGGATACCGACTTTGGTTATCATAAATATAGATTTATGAAGGACCAAGCGAAGAAGAAAGCTAAACAAATATAAGTAATCCTATATGGGAAATGTAGCAAAGGTTGCCATATTAGCCATAGAAACTTATAGTTTAGCAATGCCTACTGAGCAAATCTATTATGTCGATAAGTTGTTAT
>CM035156.1:136442941-136539926 GCA_020205615.1 Panax quinquefolius
TTTGTAGGCTATATAATAGAACCCGCTCTAATACCAATTGTTAGTTCTTGGAGGCACAATAGTTATCTAGAAGGGGGGGGTTGAATATATATTTACGATTCTTTTCATTTTACTTTGTTAGTTTTGATAATAATTAAAACACAACGGAATGAAGATTTGTTTAATCTCCATTAAAATATCTTGAATTAATGAGAGTGAGGCAGTTATGGCAGTTATAGCAGTTATATCAGTTATAGCACAAATGTAATAGACACAGCAATTTTAAGTGGTTCAGAGCACTTAAAGCTCCTAATCCATTCTTCTACTCCTCGAGTAGGAAATCCACTAAGGATGTCTTTTACACTTTCTGAATCTCACAGATTCCTTCTAGACCAGCAGTCTAGGCACTTCCTAGTTCACTCTTAAACTCTTCAAGTCCAGCAAACTTTGTTCTTCACAGTTCACTTAGACCTCTTCAAGTCTTTATGGCAGTTATAGCAGTTATAGCACAAATGTAATAGACATAGTAGTTTTAAGTGGTTCAGAGCACTTAAAGCTCCTAGTCCACTCTTCTACTCCTCGAGTAGGAAATCCACTAAGGATGTCTTTTACACTTTCTGAATCTCACAGATTCCTTCTAGACTAGCAGTCTAGGCACTTCTTAGTTCACTCTTGAACTCTTCAAGTCTAGCAGACTTGGTTCTTCACAGTTCACTTAGAACTCTTTAAGTCCTTCTTACTTGGAACTCTCATTTCAGTTAATTGGTAGTTGTTGAGTTCTTGATTGGTGCTACTCAGTAGTTGTTAAGCACTTGTTCGAAAGAACTGAGTAGCTGAGCAAGCTTCCTCTTTTTCTCAGATCGTAGAGTTGAGCGTTAAGTGTTCTTATGCTTTTTGTTCAATGCTTGCTTAGATTTCTCATCTGCATATGTTCTGCATATATGTGATCCTTGAAATCTATCTGTTAAAGCCATTTGTTAAAGCATTAAATGCGTTTGACATTTTTGAACTTTGATGGAGACTTTTCTGCACACCTCCTGATTTGCATTCTGGCCCACTGACACAACAGACTGCTTTCTCACCTAACACCTGAAAAGGTGTTTTCCTATGTCCTATGGTCCTTTCTTTAGCTTCTTGAATATGTTCCTTTTGTTGTATACTAAGGATATCTTTTGTGCCGTTGGGACTGGTGAGGACTTCAACGTTTAAAACCCATTCCACATTTATTGGAATTTGTCTCCAAACAAAAGGTAGGGCTCAATGCTTCTGACACAAGGCAGATGATACTCTACGATCTATATCGTGGTGTCTTGTCACCTTAGTGCTTGTTCTGAGGAGAATACTACAAATCTCTCTCAAGGATTTGCACACTACGATCTTCACTTGCTTGTCTTCCAGACTCTACGTTTCTGAAAACACACTACGATCTCTGAGTTAGCTTCGACAAACCTCTGGACCACTCTACGATTTTTGGAGAGGCCCTTCAAGGCACTACGATCTTCTAAGCTCTACGATCATGCCTTGGCTTCTTCAATCTCTTGATCAGCTCGATAGACTGTGATTCTTGTTGAAGCCTATCTATTCCTTTCAAGACATAAATCAACCTAACATCTTTGATCTCTTTATCTATACATTCGTTTATAGAATGATAACCATTAAAATCTTAGATCAACCTAACAAATTTGATCTATCACTAAGTCCTTGTACATATATTCCTTGAAGGACTTTACATATAATCATGAGCATTTTACTTTAAACATCAAATCAACATATAAACTTTCCCAACACGTCTTTTTCCCAAAAAATATTTTGTTCCGGGAAAAATTTTATTTTCGTCTTGAAAATTCTTACTCGTTCAGTCTATCTCGTAGCCAGAATCCTCCCGATTAATAATCATCCTAGGTAATAGAACGATTAATAAACACATAGCCCAGAATATTATTAATAAAAATTCATTTTATTAATAACATTCTTTAAATCTTAAATTTTGGACAATCCAATTTTCCAGGTTGTCATAACTCATGTGAGAGCTGAGTTGTACAAACCTTTGTGTGGGAGGAGGCTTTGTGCTCGCGCTCGGTTCCTCACATTGAAAATCAATGGAATATCGGTGTCGCGCTATCGATATTCTTATGGTGAGAAGGTGTTTCTTTTCTCATATCATATTTGATAGATAGCGACTATTAAGATTAAGATAGAGAATATTAAGATTAGGTGCGAGTTCTTCAAACTCATGCATATGGTAAGTTCGTGACTCATGATCGTATGGTATGTTTTGAACTCCTCAGTGAATGGCCGCTTATGGTCTGACTAGGATAAGTTTTTAAACTCATATGATTGTGGCAAGTTCCTGAACTTCCAAAGTGTGGTAAGTTTGACAAACTATACTGGGCATAGAAAACTTCTGAGGTAAGAATTAAGAAATTTTGGTATAGTAAGCATTGATGGTGTTAGAAATTGATAGAATGAAGCAATGGAGTAAAGATTGAAGTTGATGGAGAAACATAGATTTTCTAAATCTTCTAGCTCTGCTAGATTTTCAAATTTTATTGACTTTGTGTTGATGTTTGGACTTTTTTTTTCTTGAAAAACATTGAATCATGTGATTGAACCAAGGATGTTTAAAAACAATATCGTTATTCTTATGTTGATGCTAATTGTTCGGCTAAGACAAAAATGATTTGAAAATTTTTAAAATGTATTTCTGACCATGTGCATCATTTGATATAGTGTAAAAATGGTAAATGATGGAGTCATCAATGCAGTCGAACCTAGTGTTGGTTGTGATCAAAATATCGTCAGCCCAGTATGGTATGATGTAATATGACAAAGCCACAAAATGGCAGAATCCTCAACGTTCTACTAATCTGGTATGGTATCATAACGTCATGAAAGAATTTTCGGTTTTCTTTTAAATTATGAAGAAGGTCAATTAAGTTAGCTAAATTATTTCGATTGATGTCCGAGTTGTTGATAAAAGTCTAAGCTATTTAATTTGGCTAGACGACTGTTGAAAAATATTTATGGAATTCAAGTATTCTTGAGTATTTATGCCAAACCAGATAGCTCTGGTGTGGATTCAGATGTTGAAAAGTTGAGCTGAACAACCTTATAAGGGGACATGTTTTCGAGGATAATGGTTCCGAGCGTAACGCATATAGTCATTACAAAACACTACGTTGTGGCCCAACATAGTGATACAATAGGATGGCCACCTAGTGTACATGTGGAGGGTGTTTTCAGTCTTTGTGATTGATAAACACTCTGGTTAGAGAAGAGTTCACGGTCTTGTGGCCCCTCAGCATAATTTGGAATCAAAGATTTTTCATACTACTTCCTGATTATTGAAAAATCGTGGAAGATTATTATTCTTCTGAAGGATGAATGTAGTAAGTAGAATGTTCCTTAGAAAGGAAAAAAAAAGTGGTAGAATGCATTGGAGAAAGTAATAATAATAATAAAAAAAAAACTTCTGAAAAGAGAATGGATAAAATTATTTAAAAGAATATGTAATATTTGGAATAGTGCCGAGTAGATGAGGTTTCAGTGATTCCGAGGACGGAATCCTTATAAAGGGGAGAAGATGTAAGAACCCAAATTTTTAGAAAATATTAAAACAAGAATTTAGTAGATAAAATTCTTAAAGCATGAGATGGGTTCAAACAAGAATATATAAATGTGTTACAAAGTATGTGGTATTGTGTTACATAGGGTAATATAAGCTATGTAATAAGTGACGTTGTGTTTAATAAATATATATCATTATTATATATTTGTTATAAATTATAGAGATGAATTAATAAGAAGATGGATAAGATTTATCTATCGAAATTAGTTAATTTATAGAATTATTTTATCATAGTGAGTTGGTGACATTAAATATCTTTGATGGATAATCACCATTTTCTTGAATATATATACTAGTAACTAGTATAATGTAATATGAGTTTTAGTTAATGCTTAAGATATCCACGGATATATTGAGATAGTAAATCATAAATTAGCTAGTTATGTGTGACGCCCCCAAATCCGGGTATCTTCCAACCCAACAGATGGTGATACACGGTACTACCATTCACACATTCATTCAATTGAAAAGTCTCAAAAGGATGAACATGTCTTTTATATATACAAAATAATATTACATTTCCCCAGGTTCTTTATAACCCATTCATTCGTTCTTGTCATAATATTCAATATATTACAAACATTTACCTACACTATTACACAAGTAATCTAAGGGTTCGTCTTCACCTTGCCCTTATCTCTTCCGGAGCCTTCGGTCTGCTCGATCTTACCTGTGTTCATATGGTTCAAGAAAGAGTGAGCATGACTAGCTCAGCAAGTACTACAATTCTAATAAACAACATGCTTGAAACATAGAACTCATATATCTTCAGTAACTGAACAATAGTTACGAAGTACTATCGATAATTTAAAATAGCACTTCTTTTCATTCCAAACGTTTTACAACAACAATATTTACTAAATCATCAATTCCGGTACAAGACCTTGAGCATTTCATAAGTTCTTTTGAAAAGGACATCCTGGCACTAAATCCGTAAGTCTGACATTACTTACGAGCACATATAGGTGATCAGCCTATAGTAATCTATGTTGATCAACACTACATTCATTAAACGTGTATACGTTTAAGTTGTGGCAACCTCACGTGCCTGTCGTTTAATGACAAAAAACATTTTAGCATACTCAGTCTTCGTTTGAAAACCACACCAATATAACTCAATAAACATTAATCATTCTTTATAGATTCATAATATAAGTCTAGCCGAAAGAATTGGCTTTGACTTCATCATTCAAGACTTCATGCAAAAGAATACATGAATTACAAAGCTTGTCCAGACTGAACTGGAACAAGGGTTAGAATACTTGCCTTTAGCGTCTGCTTAACTGATTATCGCACGTACACTTTAAGTCTCTAAGTCTCTACAATACATGATCATATAACGTACCACATTAGGTCACATATAATCAAGTATGTATACTATTATATCTTACCCATCATCTCAATCTAATCCTAACTTAGATTTATTATTATGGGTTCCAGCTTTTCATTACGTCGTTATCATTATGTTCACATTCAATTGATTATTAACCTTAATCATCATACATTAAGTGTCTAACAATGCCTTAACAATGTTATGTTTACACCTTGGTTCATTACTAATGAGTTATCTTTCATTCCATATTAATTAACATTCTTGTATGTCAAAACCCTAGAATCAAGGCGGCTGACGGCCGGTCATAGAACCTTCAATTCGCTTTTCTACGGCAAGCAGTTAGCGATGCACTGACATCCGGACTGGCCATTTGTCACACCACTGACTCTTCTTCTTCTCGCGTCGCAACACAATTTAGCAGTATGCCCAGACACTATGTCTTCGTATTCTTCAAGGCCACCCATTTGGCCTTAGGTTGGCGCCATGCATTTCAACTCTGTGGCCTCGATAATTTTGCAGATTTTGCAATTTTGAGAAACTCCCGAACGCATAACTTCTTCGTTATAAGTCTGAATTGGCTCGTTCAAAAGCCAACGGTTCACAAATTACATACTCTATGCGTTCATGCAATAATTTTATCTATTTGACTTAGTTTGCTAAAATTTCACCTATTAGTTCATTTTTAACGAAAAGGATAAACGTTCGTGAACGTTCAATGCTCGTTTCTTTGTTCTAAGTCAGAATTTGGTTATTTTCGAGTCCACAACTCTATAATTGCAAATATGACTTATCTCCATCGAAAACCAACGTTTCCGACTTCAAACACAAAATACAACTTCTATTCCGAGAATTTCATGAATTCGACGATTATCGCCCAATCGTGTGAATTCCGGCAAAACCTCATTACTAATCATTCTAAATGGATTTTAATCAACATATGAACATTTCAAGTTACTTATTACACCAACTTATTCTCAAAGTAGGTTTTGACTTATTCTCATAAGTCAAATGACTTAAACAACTTATTAACTACTGTAACGCCCCGAAATCTAGTCTATCTTCACACCCGGATTCCATACGTCACGAGTACATCATTCATCCAAACATACATCATTATATTACTGAAATATAATAATATACATTCTAAATTCCCAAGTTCTAAAACCTTATAACCATTCTCATTACAAATAATGATAATTACATTATTTCTTTCATCTTAAAAAAGTGACTTTTATCTGCCACCAAGGATACATAACTATTCATTAAACTAGTCTATAGTTTAATTTTCATCTTTCTACATTACAAGTCTTCAATTGATCTTTTCGCTCATCCACATTCTAAATGGCACTTCATCTAGATACCATTAGCCTGATTCTTACGGGATCCTTAAGTTCTCCTAACATCGTTCGCTGAAAATGTTTTTAATTTAAAGCAAGTGTGAGCATTCAATTGCTCAACAAGTCTTAGCAGTTGAACATACAACTTCAAGAGTTTAACATTCCTTTGGAACTTTGATAACTAAACAAAGGTTATGAACCAGCTTGAACAATAGGAATAATCTCGATTCCTATCATTTCAAAACATTAGTCACCTTCACTTTGAAATACTTTCATTCTCTACTCTCTTTCATACACATTCTGTCTAGATAGAATCAATAGCACAGACTTAACAATAACGGTTCAAGTATAAACAGAACATTCTTTTATTGAACAGTTCAATCATAGAATAGTTTATCTCACAAAAACACCGAAGTGTTCAAATTATGGCATAAGGCCTCATACATTCTACCACCTTGTACAAATATCGCACATTCGCACATAGACAGAACTTCTCAAGTTCAACATCTGTGAAGTTTAAGAAACTAGCATTCATTTAAAATATGAATGAAGTTAGGAAACTTGCCTTACGCCTAGCTACAACTTACGCCGAACTGCTCATTTCAATTCCTATATAACACATAATGAAATAACACATACACCAATTACTCATATACTTGACTTACACATTGCTTTACTTCACTTTACTTCTTAGGGTTCACGTTTTTGCAATATAATTTTACGCGACTAACTTTCATTACCGGTTTACGGCTTCATGACATACGGAGATGTCTTACTCAAAACATTCTTCATCTTTGATGATTTACATTCGTATGTTCTTCTTTTCTTCTTATAACTTCTCTAGGACTCAGCACATATCGCTTCTCTGCTGGTAGTCCATATGGTACTCTGAGTGGTTTCCCACAAACAACCAACAAACAAGTTCCCATCTCATCTACACTGCCATCACAGTGAATTAGATCGGTTGCCAGTTTCGTATATACCTTTGCTCTCTGAAGGAATTGTTTAGCCCAGCTCCCATATGTCAAGCATCAAAGGTTACGATTGTACCACAACCTAAATTTATCTTAACTTATATGAACTATTAACTATAATGTTCGTTAAGTTAATTTCTTATTCCTTTTAGCTTTCTGGCAAGTATTTGCCATACCTCAGGACTCATTCTTATCCGACTCACATTCGACTTTCATTAATCTTATTACCGTTCGATACGGCTTTCTCGATACCATTCATATGTTACTTACTACCTTTGTCAACGTCTATGTCATACAACCAGGGTATAATTAGTACGTTCGTCCAACGCGAATACGATTCACGAGGATCATTTACGTATTCAACATTCATGTTGCTCATCTCTTAACCTCTCATTCAACCTTTACTCAAGGTTTTAATTGCTTTTAATAGTTATCCATCCCATGAACCCCATGTTCTTTATTCTTTCTTAACGTCGAAGCCATACCGATCGTTGTATGCTAAGACTGATCGTTCATCACAACAACGTTGCATTCACAGCGTCTATATGTTTTACACTTATCTCTCATTACCACAACATAACATCGAAATGTTATTCATTACTTTCGTCACTCAACGTCTAAGGAATCACAATCATAGCAATCCCTCACGTTCGTTTATTACGACTACGATCCCCGGATCTCGGTTTCGTAATCCGTAATTACATTCTTTTAATCTCGGTTAATCTTTCCATTCAACCTTCATTAAAGATTTAAAACACTTGATTAAGTGTTACATTAGGCGAACTACATATTCATATTTCTTTCTTGCACATCCCCAAAGAATGAGCACTTAAAAGCTCATTCTCGACCTTTTTCCTGTCTGCACTTGCTGCCGCGCTTCACTCTCTTCACTAAGACTCACATGGCACATGCACGAGTTAGCAGTGTTTGGCTCTCCGTTCTAGCGCTACAGTGCCACCTTACAAGGCATGTCTGGCGCCACGGCGCCAAGCCCTTCTTCTCGAAAATTTTTCTAAGTGTTAAATTTATTTTGAGACGTTTACTTTCAGATCTCATAACTTCTTCATTATAACTCATAACGAGGTTGTTTCAAAGCCATTTTCTTCCTTATCTTACGTACTTTGATTACCCATGGGCAGAACTTCGTTCTAAATCTGTTAATATGCCATTCAATTGGCTTAATCTTCGCCCTTTATTCATTTTATATTAATAACGTTCTTCGTTCGTTCGTCTGTAATTCGGTCATCCGAACTCGAAATTCATTCGTTCTTGAGTCTACGACTCACGTTTTATATGTTCTCTTACTTTCTTATGAAACCCTACACGTTCGGGTTCATTTACTAACTTTCTAATGCTCGTCTTTTATGAAATTTTGCCATAACTTCGTTATAGTTCCGTTTTAATCCGTTCTTCATGAATGTTTCTACCGTTCCTAACCAAGCAATAAGCTCTAACTTATACGCGATGGTTTTAAACTTGTCCATCAACAACAATTATACTACGATGGTTTTAAATTTATCCATCAACAACGTTCTTCGTGTTCTTCGCGTGTTCTTCGTGTTCTTCGTTCGTTCTTCATTTTTAATCGATATTTTGGATTATGATTTCACTTTTTCTTGGAATTTGATGTTATAGAACATCATTCCTTACTTATTTAACCTATTCATTCATAAGATTCATTCGGATCGCTCAAAATCCTTACGAATCTTATACTTCCTTAAGAAATTTATAAAATAAACTTCTAATTCCTATTTCTTAATTTTCTTACGATTTCAACCATATGAAATCATTTCTAACTTAATCTACTTATTATCTTCATTAAGTTATGTTTTTGAACATATTAAACTTAAAGAAAATTAGAAGAAACTAGAGTTTGGATTACCGTTCTTCATTAATCTCCTTCCGTCGGATAAAGCGTACACTCCGATAAGCTTTTCCTCTTCCTCTTCCTCTTCTTCTCCCATCCGAACTCTCTCTCTCTTTCTCTCTCAAGTGTTGGTTGAAATTTTTAATCAAACAAATGAGCTTAAGGCTTGTTTATATAGAAAACCAAGGATAGGGGCATTTTAGTCATTTTGCCCTCCCTAACCTCCTTACTATTCAAGGCTTAAGGACTAAGTTAACTTAGCCCTCAAGTTTTCTTAGCCCTTAAGTTTTGTAGTTCCGTCTTTTGGGTTTTGTCTGACAGTTTTAAAAACAGCGATTCTCAGAATCCAAATATTTTTGGATATTTCGTCTTTCCTTTGCCGATTAACTTTTACGTATTCTTCGCATTTCCGAAAAACTGAAAAAACACTTTTTGGTGTCAAGCGTTTTCCTTCAGGTTTTCCCCTAACGTAGCTAAAAGAATAAAAAGTACATAACAATACTTTTCGTCGTTTTTATTTTATCCGATTTCTGCACTTTTTTGAGAAAAACTTTTATCAGCTTACTTAACTTTTCACGACATATTATCGTCAAATCTTTTGACGGAATGTCATTTTGACATACCGAACTCTCAGAATGGCTTAGGTTATTCAAACCCTAACCCTTAGGTTTCGTCAAGTAAATAGTGCCTATTTCGTCTTTTTCCCCAGAAATATTTTGTTCCCAGAAAATTTTTATTTTCATCTTGAAAATTCTTACTCGTTCAATCTAGCTCATAGCCAGAATCCTCCTGATTAATAATTATTCTAGGTTATAGAATGATTAATAAACAAATAGCACAGAATAATATTAATAAAAATTCAATTTATTAATAACTAATTCTTTAAATCTTAATTTCTGGACAATCCGGATTTTCGGGTTGTCACAACTACCAATTCTCTTGCTTATGACTTATTATGGACTTAAGCCCTTTAATCAATGTTCTCATACCATATTTAACATACTAACATCATATGACAAACATATGACAAGTACTTCACAAGTTTTATCAACTTATTCAAGTTCAAGTTACTTATTCAATTTATTCGGCTTAAGTTCATTCATTACTTACTTCTTATATGTTCTTAGCATACAATCACACTTCTCTATCAATCTTATGATGGTAGAGATAAAGGTATAATAGACAAGAGTCTTACCCTTGAAGACTATTACTTCACTTCTCTTTGGAAAATCTAGCAGAGGATGAATGACTTATCTTGACTTATGTGAGCTTATTCTCTCTAACACTTAACCACTTAACTTTGATAGAAGTTGGGAAGAATTTTATCAACTAACAAATGAATTGAG
Organism: Panax quinquefolius; assembly: GCA_020205615.1. Taxonomy (NCBI): domain Eukaryota; kingdom Viridiplantae; phylum Streptophyta; class Magnoliopsida; order Apiales; family Araliaceae; genus Panax; species Panax quinquefolius. The sequence continues at coordinate 136,453,406 of CM035156.1, forward strand.
AGCTCTCTATTTATAGAGCTCTCAAAGTTAGGGCATAATGGTCTTAATTGCCTTCCACCTCCTTAATTCCACCTCCTTAATCCACCTCCTTACTATTCATCACTTTACAACTAAATAAACTTGACTAGCACTTCTATTACTTGGCCATCAAAATGCTTACCCATCAAAACTACCCACATTAACATGGTTTGCTCCATGGATCATAGCTTAACACATTGGGCTTACTTAATTAATCTAGATAATTCTTATTGGGCTTATATTACAATAGTTTGGACTTATGATTAACAAACACTTGGGCTTGCATATCACTTCCCATTGGACTTCTACCAATATGTTACTAACCCTACAAGTCCATTCCATTTAATTAAATAACTTAACATATATACACCACGTATAATTCTCATATGCTAGTTCATATATTCAATTGTAATATACGTTATTCCATTCTTCATACTTAAAAGTATAATACGTCGTATTATACTTCATTCAATACCTTGCATCATGCATACGCATCATTTGATTAATACTTTCCTTTCATAACGCTTAATAATCTTAACGTTCTCAAATTGTGTCCGCATGCGAAATATTACGTTTTCTATATTTAGATTATTATTACATAATCAATATCACCTTGATATTATAACGTTACGTATTTCTCGAAAGTTCAAAAATAATTCCCGGGCAAAAATCGATGAATAGTGTTTTTCGAAAAATTTCTCGGAAAGCTTTTATTTTCGTCTTAAAAATTCTAACACTTTAATTCATTCACGTAGTTAAAATACTACGACGTTCCGACATTTCTAGGTTATAGAACGACATTCATCTTATCAATACGTAATAATAATAAATATTATTATTATATTCATTATTAAAAGTATTTACAAAATGTTCGATTTTCTGGGGCGTTACACTCTCTCCCCCTTATAAGGATTTTGTCCCTAGAATCTCGCTATAAAAAAAATTACACAAACAACTGAGGGTAATTCTTTTTCATCATTTCTTCTAACTCCCACGTTGCCTCTTCTGCATCGTGGTTCTTCCATATCACCTTCACGGAAGGTATGCCTTTATTCCGCAGAACTTGTTCCTTCCTATCGATAATTTGAATCGGTGTTTCTTCGTACGTTAAGTCCTTCTCGATATGAATAGGTTCATATTCCATCACGTGCTTATAATCTAGCTTATAAAGACGTAAAACGGATACATGAAATACATTATGTATTCGTTCTAGGTCTGGAGGTAATGCTATCATATATGCTACCTCACCCACCCGTTTTAATACCTCAGAAGGTCCTATGAACCTCGGACTTAACTTTTCCTTCTTTCTAAAATGTATCATTCCTTTCCACGAAGATACTTTTAGAAATACGTACGAACCTACTTCAAACTCTCTATTCTCTCTATGTGGATCCGTAAACTTCTTCTGTCTCAAGCTGCTAGAAGATGCATTTGAATCATCTTGAAAATATCCACTGTTTGCAATACCAATTCTGGTCCCAACATTCGGCGTTCTCATACCTCATCCCAATACAGTGGTGTTCTGCATTTTCTCCCCTACAAAGCTTCCTAAGGCGGCATACCTATGCTTTCATGATAACTATTGCTATACGCAAACTCCACTAATGGTAGATGATCATCCCAACTACCCTTGAAATCCATGACGCAAGATCTTAGCATATCTTCTAACGTCTGAATTGTTCTCTCACTATGTCCATCCGTTTGTGGATGATACGTCATACTCACCTTCAACTACATTCCCAACTGCTCTTGTAGACTTCTCCAAAAGTTTGATGTAAATCATGGATCACAATCTGACACAATCGATACTGGTACTCCATGTCTGGAAATTATTTCCTTAATATAGTCTAGCTAACTGGTCTAAGTAATACTTAACCCTAATTGGCAAAAAGTGAGCCGACTTTGTTAATCGATCCACTATTACCCAAATTGAATCATACCCCTTTGTCGTAATCGGAAGTCCCACCACAAAATCCATCATGATATTCTCCCACTTCCACTCTGGAATTTCCAATGACTGTAACAAGCCACTTGGTCGTTGATGTTCGGCCTTAACTTTCTGGCAAGTTAAGAACCTACTCACGTATTCTACTATCTCTCTCTTCATGTTTGGCCACCAAAAACTCTGTCGAAGGTCTTGATACATCTGAGTGCTACCAGGATGAATCGAAAACCTCGAACTATGAGCCTTGTGTAATACCTGCTCCTTTAATTCTGTCTCATTCGGAACCCAAAGTCTTCATTCAAATCTTAATAATCCCTCATTATCAAGACTATATTTGATATCTTTTTCATTGGCCAGCCGCTCCTTCTTCCGGTCACACTCATCAATTTTGAGTTGTACCTCCTTAACTCTCTCTACAATGGTAGATTGCATCTCCGTCGTAAACATCATTGGTCCTGCTTCACTTGGCAGCTTCACTTCCAACTCCATCCTAGCCATCTCTGTTATTAACTCAGTTTGAGCTGTTAACAAAAACAACTTTTCTCGACCCTTCCTACTTAACGCTTCGACAACTACATTGGCTTTTCCAGGGTGATACAGGATTTCACAGTTGTAATCCTTTATCAACTCCAGCCATCTCCTCTGCCTCATATTCAACTCCTTTTGTGTGAAGATATATTTTAGACTCTTGTGGTCCATGTATATCTCATATTTTTCTCCATAAAGATAATGTTTCCAAATCTTTAGAGCAAAAACTACTGCGGCCAGTTCCAGATCATAAGTAGGGTAAACTTTCTCATAATCCTTCAACTGCCTAGATGCATACACAATGACCTTGCCATGCTGCATGAGCACGCAACCAAGTCCTCTATGCAAAGCATCGCTATAAACTATGAAATTTTCTGTGTAATCGGGCAATGACAAAACAGGCGCTTCACTCAACCTCTTCTTCAGTTCTTGAAAACTATCCTCACACTTGTCAGTCCAAGCATATTTCACCATCTTCCTTGTCAAGTTAGTCAACGGAGTAGCTATCTTCAAAAAATCCTGGATAAATCTCCGATAGTAACCCGTTAATCCAAGGAAACTCCGCACCTCAGTCGGTGTTTTTGGTTGTTCCCAATTCATCACGGCTTCCACCTTCACTGGATCTAATAAAATTCCCTCATGTTCAATGACATGACCTAAAAATTGTACCTTCTCCAACCAAAATTCACACTTAGTGAATTTCGCATACAACTTCTCCTTTCTTAGTGTCTCCAACACTAATCTAAGGTGTTCAGCATGATCTTCTGGTGTCTTATAATAGACTAGAATATCATCTATAAACACCGCGATGAACTTGTCCAAATATTGTTTGAACATATGTTCATCATATCCATAAATGCAGCTGGTGCATTTGTCAACCCAAACAACATCACCAAAAACTCGTAATGACCATAACGAGTCCTGAATGCTGTCTTTGGTACATCCTCCTTCCTAACCTTCAATTGGTGATACCCCATTCTTAAATCTATTTTTGAAAAATACTTAGCCCCATTCAACTGATCAAAAAGATCATCGATCCTGGGCAATGGGTATTTATTCCTTATCGTTAACTTGTTCAACTCTCGATAGTCGATACACAATCTTAACGATCCATCCTTCTTCTTGACAAGCAGTACCGGTGCTCCCCACGATGAAACACTCGGCTAAATGTACTTCCTATCCAACAGTTCTTGCAACTACACCATCAACTCCTTCATCTCCACTGGCGCCATACGATACGGTGCCCTGGAAACTGGTGCCGCTCCTGGCACGATGTCTATTACAAACTCTATCTCCCTATCTAGCGGAAGACCTGATAATTCACTCGGAAATACATCGACAAATTCTCTCACTATAGGTATCTGTTCCATGGTTGCTACCACTCTCTGGGTATCAACAACATGACACAGATAACCTACACATCCCTTCCTCAGTAATTTCCTAGTTTGTGTCATGGTTAGACAACATAAATGTCCCGACGATCTATTCCCATAAAATACTATATAAAGTTGTCTTAACGATTTAATGTTCACACATTTCTTTTGACAATATATAATTGCCCCATGGTTCACTAACCAATCCATTCCGAGAATTACGTCGAATTCTCCTAACTTTATCGGTAACAAATCTACCGATAATTTACAACCCCATATATCTACGCAATAACTCCTATGAACATCTTCAGCAGGAATTATTTCTCCGTTTGCTACCTTAATATTTAAAGGTATAGGCAACTTTTTGGGAAGTAATCCTAACCGTCTAGCAAAATCGCATACTATAAACGAACAAGTAGCACCCGAATCAAACAACATGTAAGCATTTCTGTCATTGATCAAAATAATACCTACGACAACGTCCCCTGATGCAACTGTATTTTGGACTATCATGTTAAAGGTACGACCCATCAGCCTACCCAGCAGTGCTGGACCACTAATAGCTAACTTACCGCTATTAGTGCCCCGGTTCCCGTCCGTTCCCTTCTTTGGGCAGTTCTTTGCCATATGGTCGGTTGACCCACACACAAAGTATTCATGATTCTTCTTCAGACTTGGACAGTTAGGTGCAATATGCCCCTCCAGTCCACAATTGTAATAGACGGCCTCCCCCTTGAGACAGACTCCTAAATAAGTCTTCCCATAGGTCTTGCAGGCATCCATTCTCCTCTTTGGGTCTCCTTGCTTCACTCTGGTATTCCCAGAGCTAAATACCTTCCTCTTCTGACCCTCGCAACTACCATTGGGTTCTTCAATCTTTACTCCCCATCTACTTTCCCTTTTCTCTTCTTGTCCTTATGGTATTGACTCAGAGCCTCACTACCACCCTCGGCGATTATCGCCTTCTCTAAAATGGTTCCAAAAGAAGTACTTTGGAACACCGAACTAATGTTATAGACCCAGGGTTTCATGCCTTGCTCGAACCATCGTGCCTTCCTAACCTCAGTATCCACTTGATGTGGAGCGAACCTCGCCAGTTCATTAAACTTGGCGGCATATTGGGGAACTGTCATGTCCCCTTGTTTCAACTCTAGAAACCGCATCTCCATCCTTCCCTGCATGTTCGTGGGAAAGTAGTTCTTGAAGAATATCTGCTTGAACCTCTCCCACGTCAAATTCGCTATCCCAGTCCTAGCATGATTGGCTTCCCACCAAAAGTTGGCCTCTCCCTTCATCATATATGTTGCAAAGGCAACCTTTTGGGCTTTGTCGACATTTGCTATCACAAATGCCTTCTCTATTTCCTTCACCCACGTTTGGGCTTCAATAGGGTTCGTAGTTCCTTTGAACTCCGGCAGACCCACACTCTTGAAATCCTTAAAGGTAGCAGCTCGTGCTACTCCTGGATTTACGGGGATATTAGCCCCTGTTCGATTAAAGGCAGCTGTTAATAAATTAACAAACTCCTGCATCGAGTTAATCGGACCTCCCTCTGGTTGATTCATGTTAGCACCTTGATTATGTTGCACTCTTCTCGGCGGCATTTTACTCATACAATAAACACATTTCGTTATTATTCCTTTCTTTATTAGTTATCATTTAATATTAAACAATAACTCCAACATCCATTACTCATTGTTTCCCATAAAAAGGCTTATATTCATTCTTGTAGTATAATACTACATCGGTTACATACACAGCCTAAGCTGATTACATTACTTTCCCGCTACCACTTTCCAAAAATTGGGATTTACAAAAGACTACCCTTCACTATACAACGAATGGCTTTACGTCACTACTAATTGCAAAATATTTATATACTGAAACTATTCTAGCTACTACTAGTCTACATTTTCCTTAAGGCATTCTCGAAATCTGCCTTGGTAAGACCGGTAATGATATCACGGCTAATAGTATGTCATGTCTGCCCCACCTCTACAGGATATCCAGCTACCTGCTGCTGGAAATCTGTATGAGAACTCCTATAAATATAGGACATTCTCCCTATCTTCTACATTTTGGTCTTTAGCTCCTCCTTGAGCTCAAAGACCTCATGCTTTAACTCGTGGACTTTGTCCTTAGCCAAAATCCTCTCATCATGATCCTGCTCCCACATGGACTCGACATCAGTCTTGTCCTCTATAATAGTTTGGAACTCTGCCTTCAGCTCCTTGACCTCGTGATAGTAATGGATATTTCTATCCAATACTGACATGAACAAAGACATCATCGACCCCCCAGGAGCTATCTCCGCTGCTATAGCTACTGGATTAAAGGACACTGTCTCCACTTCCTCCTCTATCATTCCATCAAATACTGACATGTAGTCAGCATCATCTGAGTCTCCAGACTCAATAACCACTACTTCCGGATCTGCTGCTATGGGGTTCGGTATAACCTCTACTTGGTTCACTGACTCTTCACTAATGGTTTGACCATTTACATACATCCCGTTTACTCCTGACATCTATGCAAAATTATTAAGTTGATTAGTACACGTCAGTAGAATAATAAAAACACATAACATAATCATAATGCATTTTTATAAGGTTATTTTCTTCTTGTACTTCTTTGACTTCTCTTAAGGTTATGACTTAAGGTTTTTAATCCCCCCTTAAGTTTTATAACCTAATGCTTTGATACCAACCTGTGACGCCCCCAAATTCGGGTATCTTCCAACCCGACAGATGGTGCTACACGGTACTACCATTCACACATTCATTCAATTGAAAAATCTCAAAAGGACGAACATGTCTTCTATATATACAAAATAATATTACATTTCCCTAAGTTCTTTATAACCCATTCATTCGTTCTTGTCATAATATTCAATATATTACAAACATTTACCTAAACTATTACACTAGTAATCTAAGGGTTCGTCTTTGCCTTGCCCTTATCTTTGTCGGAGCCTTTGGTCTGCTCGATCTTAGTTGTGTTCATATGGTTCAAGCAAGAGTAAGCATGACTAGTTCAGCAAGTACTACAAATCTAATAAACAACATGCTTGAAATATAGAACTCATATATCTTCAATAACTGAACAATAGTTACGAAGTACTATCGATAATTCAAAATAACACTTCTTTTCATTCAAAACGTTTTACAACAACAATATTTAGTAAAACATCAATTCCGGTCAAAGACCTTGAGCATTTCATAAGTTCTTTTGAAAAGGACATCCCGACACTAAGTCTGTAAGTCCGACATTACTTACGAGCATGTCTAGGTGATCAGCCTATAGTACTCTATGTTGATCAACACTACATTCATTAAACGTGTATACGTTTAAGTTGTGGGAACCTCACGTGCCTACCGTTAAACGACAAAAACATTTTAGCATACTCAGTCTTCGTTTGAAAACCACACCAATATAACTCGGTAAACATTAATCATGCTTTATAGATTCATAATATAAGTCTAGCCGAAAGAATTAGCTTTGACTTCATCATTCAAGACTTCATGCGAATGAATACATGAATTACAAAGCTTGTCCAGACTGAACTGGAACAAGGGTTAGAATACTTGCCTTCAGCGTCTGCTTAACTGATTATCACACGTAGACTTTAAGTCTCTAAGTCTCTACAATACATGATCATATAACGTACCACATTAGGTCACATATAATCAAGTATGTATACTATTATATCTTACCCTTCATCTAAATCTAATCCTGACTTAGATTTTTTATTATGGGTTCCAGCTTTTAATTACGTCGTTATCATTATGTTCACATTTAATTGACTATTAACCTTAATCATCATACATTAAGTGTCTAACAATGCCTTAACAATGTTATGTTTACACCTTAGTTCATTACTAATAAGTTATCTTTCATTCCATATTAATTAACATTCTTGTATGTCGAAGTTTCCTAGAATCGGCTGCTGGCATTGCCATAGATTTAACTCTTCTTCGCATCATGCCGCTACAAGATTTAGCAAGTATGCCCAGACATTAGAAGTGTCGCCGATGCATCTTCTTCACACCACCCATTTGGCCTTGGGTTGGCGCCGCGACTCCAACTCTGTGCCTCAGACAATTTTGTAGATTTTGCAATTTTGCGAAACTCCCGGACGCATAACTTCTTCGTTATAAGTTTTAATTGGCTCGTTCAAAAGCCTACGGTTCACAAATTACATACTCTATGCGTTCATGCAAGAATTTTATCTATTTGACTTTTTTTGCTAAAATTTCACCTATTAGTTCATTTTTAACGAAAACGATAAACGTTCGTGAACGTTCAACACTCGTTTCTTCGTTCTAAGTCAGAATTCAATCATTTTTGAGTCCGCAACTCTATAATGCCAAATATGACTTGTCTCAATTGAAAACCAACGTTTCTGACTTCAAACACAAAATACGACTTCCATTTCAAAAATTTCACGAATTCGACGATTATCGCCCAATCGTGTGAATTCCGGTAAAACCTCATTACTAATCATTCTAAATGGATTTTAATCAACATATGAACATTTCAAGTTACTTATTACACCAACTTATTCTCAAAGTAGGTTTTGACTTATTCTCATAAGTCAAATGACTTAATCAACTTATTAACTATAAAATCTCTTGCTTATGACTTATTATGGACTTAAGCCCTTTAATCAATGTTCTCATACCATATTGAACATACTAACATCATATGACAAACATATAACAAGTTCTTCACAAGCTTTATCAACTTATTCAAGTTCAAGTTATTTATTCAACTTATTCGGCTTAAGTTCATTCATTACTTACTTCTTATATGTTCTTAGCATACAATCACACTGCTCTATCAATTTTATTATGGTAGAGATAAAGGTATAATAGACAAAAGTCTTACCCTTCAAGACTATTACTTCACTTCTCTTTGGAAAATCTAGCAAAGGATGAATGACTTATCTTGACTTATGTGAGGTTATTCTCTCTAACACTTAAGCACTTAACTTTGATAGATGTTGGGAGGAATTTTATCAATCAACAAATGAATTGAGAGCTCTCTATTTATAGAGCTCTCAAAGTTAGGGCATAATGGTCTTTATTGCCTTCCACCTCCTTAATTCCACCTCCTTATTATTCATCACTTTACAACTAAGTAAACTTATCTAGCACTTCTATTACTTGGCCATCACAACACTTGCTAACCACACAAAATGCTTGCCCATCAAAACTACCCAGATTAACATGGTTTGCTCCATGGATCATGGCTTAACACATTGGGCATACTTAATTAATCTAGCTAATTCTTATTGGGCTTATATTACAATAGTTTGGACTTATGATTAACAAACACTTGGGCTTGCATATCACTTCCCATTGGACTTCTACCAATATGTTACTAACCCTACAAGTCCTTTCCATTTAATTAAACAACTTAGCATATATACACCACGTATAATTCTCATATACTAGTTCATATATTCAATTGTAATATACGTTATTCCATTCTTCATACTTAAAAGTATAATACGTCGTATTATACTTACGTTCAATACCTCGCATCATGCATACGCATCATTTGATTAATACTTTCCTTTCATAATGCTTAATAATCCTAACGTTCTCAAATTGAGTCTGCATGCGAAATATTATGTTTTCCATACTTAGATTATTATTACATAATCAATATCACCTTGATATTATAACATTACGTATATCTCTGAAGTTCAAAAATAATTCCCGAGCAAAAATCGATGAATAGTGTTTTTTGGAAAATTTCTCGGAAAGCTTTTATTTTCGTCTTAGAAATTCAAACACTTTAATTCATTCACGTAGTTAAAATACTACTTCGTTCCGACATTTCTAGGTTATAGAATGACATTCATCTTATCAATACGTAATAATAATAAATAATATTATTTTATTCATTATTAAAAGTATTTACAAAATGAATGATTTTCCGGGGCGTTACTTTTTGAGAATTAACTATCAAGTAGAAATATTGGTTAATTTATATTAAAGTGGAAGTTATATTACGGGATAATATAATTTGAATGTTAAAGCCTTAATTAACTATGGTGGTATAGTAAGGGGTTTAAGAATCACTTAAGTAAATAGTGAGTTAATACACATGTGGGATATGTGATTATAATAGGTGCTATATATGTTGAATTTTGTGTTATTGGTAGAAAGAAATACTATAAATGAGATTTTATAGTTGATAGAACTAGAGATTTAAAACTCAAAGTTTGATATTTAAATTATTAAAGAAAATAGTAATCCACGATGTAGAATCAAAGAAGAGGTTGATTTTAGATGAGTTACCATTTATGAGGTATATGTGAAGTATTTAGGAGCGTAGATTATATTTCTACTAAAACAGAAACTTGTTATGTCTAAACTTCGTATGGCTCAGCTGCGCCATTTCCAAGCCTATGACCAGCACAGCTGCGCCGGTCTATAGGATGTTGTTATGAGAAGGTTTGTGGAATTTAAAATTCAAGAAATGGATACTAAGGACTCATAGGGATAATAAAATCTTAAATGGTGATTAAGTTGTCCATGAATGGATTTGAATAAGAGTTAATTAATTAACACGGAATAAATATGGTTAATTAAGCGATATTATAGAATATTATATTATGAAGCTTAAGAGATATTGTTAAGAGAGATATTGTTTTGGAACAATTTATGGAAGAAATGAAATGAAAGAATTATATTATATTAATTAGTGTAGTACATACTAATTATTGTAAGGAAATGGCTATTTGGATAAAGATGTTATGAGTATAAGTTCATAGTATATGATCATTTAAGGTAATTAAATGTTAAGGTAAAGTGTGACACCTAAGTTTTACATTAAATATTAAAATAGTGTGGAATTGGGGAAAAGCTAAACGTTGCCTAGACCCCTAATATTTTATTATAGAAATAATGAGCTTGAGTTATATATTTCCAGTAAATGAGATAAATGAGCCTTGTGTGGCCTAAGTATTAAAGTTAAACTAGACTGAATATTTAACTGAAATTATTAAAAGAGAATTAATGGAAAGATAATAGATGATTGATATTAATCATTTTGATAATTTTGTGTGATAGGAAGTAATGGGTTGGGAATACCCAACTGAATGATATTTAGCCCAATTAAAATATTATGTGGACTAATGTACATGGAGTATATGATGTGAGTACATAAATAATCCCTAATTTTACTTAGTGTAGTAGCATTAACACATTAAAATTTTATTTTGGGAATTAAAGGAACTAAATTGAGTTTTAGTAGCTGAGAAATAAGCTTGTCCCAAAATTAGTATCCAAATAGTGTCCTATATTTTCTTTGCGTAACCACCAAGAATGTACAGTAACTATGAAGCTAGCTAATAATCGCTATAAGGATGGCTGGGAAAGGAGTTGGTAACCAACTCTTCAGCAACCACTAGCTTCTTCTTCTTTCTGCTAAATCAAAACACTTTGTAAAGGCTTTGTCTAGGTAGAGAATTCTCTATAAATAGAGTTCCCTTATTCTCTTTCTCGTTTGTTTGAGTTTCTGAGAAGTTGCTATAGAGAGTCAGTAGGATTGGAAAGTTGAGGAGCAATTGGAGAATTAAAGAACTATAGTTAATAATTGCAAGCATTAAAGAGGTAATAATGCTAACTTATATGCTTTTGATTCCTAAGTTTTCAATTCCTTAGAAATGACAAGAAAAATTGCTTTTGAGTCACAAAATTGATGGCTAAGTATTGTTATAATCCATGAATTGTTGCTAGATACAATTAATATAGTCAAATGCAAAAACAACGGAAGTTAAACGAACCAATTTGGTTGAGAAACGAATTCGTAGTGAATGAATTCGCTAAATTTGTCAAAACATGAACATGTAGTGTGAACATGAGTTTTAGATTAATATTTGGGTTAGTTAATGTTTATGTTAATTGTTGGGTATTTGGTATGTTGTAGCTTTATGAGTTACAAACCCATAGAATTAAAAACAGACTAATTTGGATGAGTATAACTTCTGTTATGAAAATTGGAAGGGGTATGGGTTTGTAAAATCATGAAGAACAGAGTCTGAGAAGTTTTTGTACCTCACTGGACGTAGCTGTGCTGCCCCCCAAGGCCATTTGGGGCGCAGCTACGGCGGACCTCAGTGTCGGGTAGACTACTTTGACCTGCTGTAGTAAATTAGGTATAATGTTTTCATACGAAATCAGATTGAGGTGATTCAAAATGATCCGGAACGAGGACGAATTGACCTACAATGTTTGTTTTTTAAGTTTCCCAATTTGAGGTCATTAGAAATGGTCAAAATAGTCATATTTGTGACTGTTATGTATTTAGAGACAATTGGAGGGCGCCGAACGAGCACATATGAAAGTATAGTTCTCCCGACGATGTAATATGTTATTCTAATTGATAAAACATAAATATGAATGATAATAGACATAACATATAAGATTTCCTTGCTCATAATGGAATGATTTAGCATGACTTAGTATGTGTTTTGAAAAGAAACTTGGAGTCTTGAAAAACGAATATTAACGAACCTTGAGTATTTGAAGTTATGATATTTTAACACATAATATTGTTGAGTTATGAGTATACCTAAGCATGAGAAGTGATTTAAAATTTCTTTACTAATTATCAACTTACAATAGCTTAGTTAAAAATTATTTCTAAAGAAAACTTGAAACTATGAGAACGAACTTAAAGTAACTCGTGTACTTAAAGTTCTAAATGTGATAACATACATACATGGCTTAGTTGGCTATGAAATGATATTAAGAGTTGCACCTAGTTGCTTTAACTTGGCCTAGAATGACTTTTAGAAGTGATCTTGAATGCCTTGCGAAACTAAGTTTTTATAAACATGGCTTATATGTGTGCTTATCTAGCTAGACACCATATAAGTCGTGTGAGTATGAATTGTAATGAGTTCTCAAATGATGAACTATACTAATGAGTTGAATAAATGCGAGCATACATATTATAGGCGATGAAATGGTTAAGGTAATTCATTCCTTGTACATGAACCTACTTAGCCTTGTTGGAAAATTTCAAGTAAGTCTTTAAAGTGTGAAAACAACTTAAAGTAAAAAAATAAGAGACACCCAACTTGGGCTAAGAACTATTAACATATGGATAAGTTATGCATGCTAAGAACCCAGATAAATCCAAAAAATAAATACACAACTTTGGTCCCATTAGTGAGGATTCAAGGCAGCAATTGCGCCCATCCTGAGCCAAATTGCAAAGACACCTACGCTTACAGGCATTGATGCCTGATTATTTTTAACTTTGATCTGAACCTTAAAGCATATGTGTAATGAATGTCTAAAGCTTTAATACTTGACATAGATGATGTTTTAAACATATGAGCATATAATGGTTATATAAAACACAAAATTGTTAAATTTTTTTAAGGTTTGCAAAATGCAAGAACTATGTTAATCATGCGTCTATGAGTTTTAAATGTGTAACGAACACATAGAGAGTCAAGTGTGTGATATATATATATATAGACATATATATATATATATATATATGAATGATGATATAAAGTACAAGTGTTTAAGGTATAACTATACTTTGTGAGACCTTAAATTTTATGAATAAAGATTTAAATTTCTAAATATTTTTTTGAATATTATGGTGTGGATTTGATATAATGTTATAGTTGTGGGAAATATTTATAAATTTTGCAAAGTAAGAAAAGTTGTTATATAATATTCGATTAGTTCAGGGAATATTCTTTTTGTTTGGGGAATATCCGTATGCGACTGACACAATCATTGGTGGACCCCACAATGTAAGTATTGTAGTAGTTAGAAAACTACGTAATTACCATTTTATAAAAATAATAAAGGAAAGTGTTACCGTTAAAACTGCTGAACTACCCTAGAGTAAAAAAGTATAATAATACGGCTGTGGTTACATAGTAGCACACGATTTTGATTATTGATGCTTACGTAAGAAGTCACTCAATTATACTCAATTATTGCTACAGTAATTGTTACATCATATCTCTCATATTATTGATTTAATTATTGTCACAGTATCATCTGTATAATATGTTATATTATTAAATCAATAATTGAGATGACAAAATTATTCGTATTATTATTTGCAATATTAACAATGTCTAGAAGTTCTATTGGAATAACCTGTCTATGTGGATTACCGCATGCATGGTGAATTATCCTTTGTATTCATTCCTTATTAAATTGTGAAAATGATCTGTCTACGTGGATTACCGCACGTGGCTTAAAATCCATTCATAGCTTCGTATATTCTATTATACTCATCTGGGATATCATTTCTTTTGTACTCGTCATGAAATATCATTTTCTTTGGTATTTTTCTTTTACGAGTTACTATTCACGACTTACTATTCACCCGATTACAATTCACTCTAGTATTATTCACTCGGGTATTCAGGGCACTTTTTATGCCGGAGTACTATTCACGAGTTACTATTCACCCAATTACTATTCACCCGAATATTATTCACTCGGGTATTTGGAGTACTTTTTATGTCGGGGTACTATTCACGAGGTACTATTCCCGAAGTACTATTCACAGGCTACTATTCATGGGGTACTATTTACCCGAAAAATATATTCTTTTCTATCTAAATTATTTTTTGTACATGAATATTATTTTTGAATTTTACTCTAAAAAGCAGTATCATGTTGACAATTTGGATATCTTTAAACTCTGGATAAATTTAAAGTCTTTAATATTTATCATTGATTTTGTTTGATTTGATTTCGGTTGATTATTGTTAATATCATTGTCATCATCCTCATGCTTATATTGTGATGAAAGTCATCTTTGGCTTACGTGCATAGATGGACTTGGTATGATTATGACCAGGGATTATTCGGTGTAATCATGACTGTAATGTGACGAATGTTGTGGTAAAAGTCTTTATTGGCCTGTAGTTCATTGATGGACAATTGTTGGTATGATTATGACCAGGGATTATTCGGTATAATCATGACCATTGATGATTACATAAATATCCTTGGCCGTGGTGCAGGGATGATTCGATTTTATTTATTAAGCTGAGTCTCAGCGATAAAGTTGATGAAAAACTTTTTAAATCATAGAAGATAGTATATTTTATGCTCTACTTGACTCTTCTAATGGATTGCTTATTTCGCTGCAGTTGTTGATCTAAAACTTGTTGTCTATTATTCTATCAGTTGTTATACTGTTGAAGGCTAAGGATAATTTATTCTGCATTATCCTAGTCATAATATTTCTTACTGGGCTAGTTGAGCTCACCTTTTCTTTCATTGTTCTATTCAGGAAATGAGAATATAGATGGGATGAGTCGGGAAATGGAGTGATGGTCCAGGATAAGTGGCTTTAGTAGTCCTCATTATTCTGTGAAATAGTGTGATAATAATTGTAATGAAGACTCCATTGAGAGTGGATATTGTCTAGAAGGAAATATTCTTGTTTAAACTCTCGGCTATGTTTTGTCGTATATTACACGACTGTTGTATTAATTATGTTGTATTTGATTTATGTACCTTGTATTAGCGACTCAAGATGGGTGATGTATACCTGTTTTGGGGGCGTCACAGTTGGTATCAAAGCTTAGGGATATGATCCCTGGCTGAGATGTGAGACAAGAACTAGGAGGGGAGAGACGGGGAATTCCTTTGCTAGTATGACCTACCTAAGTTTATTTGGTATTTAATTGGTTGGTCAGAGTATAGGGATAATGTGTGATATGTCAATTAACCCTTGTTTTGTGACAGTGTTTGAAAATGGCATCTGAAAATGTTGAGATCAGCAATGAAGCACATGAGATCGTTGAGTCACCAACGATTAATACCCAGGATAATGTGCAACAGGAAAACAATAATCCTTAGGTAAACAAAAACAACGATCAGATGATGAACGATGGGATGTTCAGAGGTTTTATACAATTAATGCAACATCAGGCGAGGGAGGCTCCTGTCCAAAATGCAGGTGGAAACACTGACAACTCTCGGACGGTCATCGCTAAGTAGTTCAAGGAGCTAGGACCACTAGAGTTTTTTGGAGAGCCAAAACCACTTAAGGCAGAGATGTGGATAAAGCAGATTAACAAGATATTTGATGTCTTGGGATGCTCCAAGGAACAAAAGGTTTCCTTTGCCAACTTCATGTTGCGAGTAGAGGCATATTACTGGTGGGAATCTGTAAAGCATACTCAACCTGCCGCACTGAAGATGTCTTGGGAGAAGTTCCAAGAACTGTTCAACGACAAGTACTTTCCTGAAAGTATTCGTCATATAAAGGAGGGAGAGTTCATCAAGCTTGAGCAAAATAATATGACTGTGGTGCAGTATAAAGCTAAGTTTATCGAGTTATCTCGGTTTGCATCCCATTTGGTTGATAATGAGGAGAGAATGATGTGAATGTTTCTAAGAGGTTTGAAACCCGATATACGTTAATACCTAATTTCTCACAAACTTTGTTTTTATTTAGATGTTGTGAATAGGGCTCAGTTATTGGAGCGCGATAATGAGTCAGCACAACCAAAAGGCAACGACCAAAAACACAATAATAATCATACCGGTGGCAATGGTCATCGAAATAATGATAACCATCGTGGGGGAAATTATCATGCCAAGAATGGTAACCACTTCGGTGGTAATCATGGCCAAGATAATAGGAGTGGAAATTTCAAGAAGAGAAGGTTCAACAACGATGGAAAGACAGTAGCACCAACAACCGTTTTCAAGGAAGGAGAACGATCACAAATTGTATGCTTCAAATACGGAGGGGAGGGACATATCAGTCAAAACTGCATGATGCAGTCCAAAGCATGTTATAATTGTGGAAAAGATGGTCACCTAGCCCGATTTTGTCATGCACCAAAGTCAAGTCCAGCTGGGACGGTGGCACCAAAGGATGATACAGACAAAACAAAATCGGTGGTTTCAGGAAGAGTGTTTTTCGTAACTTCTCAAAAAGCGAGTAACCCGAACGAAGTTAGCACGAGTTAGTTAATTATAAATTCTTGCGAAGTCTATACCTTATTAGATACCTGTTCTACCCATTCTTTTATCTCTTTTGCTTGCGATCAACGTTTAAATTTGCCCCAGAGAAGTTAGACTTTGACTTATTGGTTGAAACTTCAATAGTAGAAACCGTCGTTACCTCCACTATTTATAAATCTTGTTGATTCAAATTGACACTTTCACGTTACCTGACGATCTTATCTCTTTGAAAATATTTGCCCTTGATGTGATTTTAGGATTCGATTGGTTAACTACTCGTCATGCCAAAATTGATTATTTTTGTAAGGTTATTAGCTTTCATATTCCTAACCAACCTATTATGCGAATTCAAGCAACCAAACCCTAAAGTCAATCACTGTTATATTAAGCCATAAGTAAAGAGCCCTGAGCCTTTCGCCGGTGACTTCCGTGTGTGGAATGCACCGAAGCCAAACTTTTTGTAGGGGAAGCCGTGAATAACGATGGCAAGTTGATAGGTATCAATTTGATGTGATATCCAAGTCTTGGGATGAGAGTCACATTTTTTTTCTATCGTTAATAAATTTCCTGACGTATTCTTGAAGACTTCTTAGCCTACCCCTAGAGCGTGGAATCGAATTTTGTATTGATCCCAGTATAAAACCCATTTCTAAAACCCTTAAATATTTCTTCAACCAAAATGAAAGTATAATGCGCCAAAGACGTTGGCTCGAGCTGTTGAAGATTATGATCATACTATTCAATATCACTGTGGAAGAGAGAACGTGGTAGCTGACGTGTTGAGTAGAAGATCATATGCGCTTACGAGTGCGTGTTGTTAACATAAAAACCCATTTTGTATAACTTACAAGTGATGAAGGTAGTGTTAAAGACTCTAAGGACCCACGTGGTGATATCAAATATACGAGTAGAATCGACTTTAATCGATAAAGTTAAAGCCGTGCAAGCTACATACTCAGAGCTGATGAATGTGAAGAAGAAGGTTCAAGAGGGCGTTATTCTAGAAGCAAGAATCGATGAAGAGAGGAAATCTCAACCCTTGATATAATTGGCCCATTTGAAATCCTCGATCGAGTAGGAACTATGGCCTATAGACTCGTTTTACCACCAAGTATGTCACGTGTTCATAACGCTTTTCACGAATCGATGTTACGTAAATATGTGGATGACCTAAACCACATTATTGAATTGGAACTAGACGAGATAGCATAAGATTTAATGTATGAGGAGATGCATGTTAAAATCTTGGATAAGAAGGATCCTATTCGACACTCAAAGGTTATACCTCAAGAGTTAGAATTTGAAATGAAGTCAAGGTATCCTCACCTCTTCGGCATACCAGGTACGTACGTAAATTTCGAGGGCAAAATTTCATAAGGAGGAGAGATTGAGAGACCCCAAATTTTATGAATAAAGATTTAAATTTCTCGAATTTTTTTTTAAATATTATGGTGTGGATTTGATATAATGTTATAGTTGTGGGTATTATTTATAAATTTTGCAAAGTAAGCAAGTTGTTATATAATATTCGATTGGTCGGGGAATATTCTTTTTGTCGGGGAATATCCGTACGATGGCACAATCATTGGTGGACCCCACAACGGAAGTATTTTCGTAGTTAGAAAACGACAAAATTATCATTTTATAAAAATAACGGTGAAAGTGTTACCGTTAAAACTATTGAACTACCCGGTAGTAAAAGTACAGTAATACTCATGGTTACATAGTAGCACACGGTATTGATTATTGATCCTTACGTAAGAAGTCACTCAATTATACTCAATTATTGCTACAGTAATTGTTGCATCATATCTCTCATATTATTGATTCAATTATTGTCACACAAGATCATCTCAGATAATATGTTATATTATTAAATCAATAATTGAGATTATGAAGTTATTCATATTATTATTTGCAATATTAACAATGTCTAGAAGTTCTATCAAGGAGAGGTTTGGTCACCTAATTGTGCGCCAATAAGGAGAAATCCTTATTGGAAAGCCCCCTCTTTCCTGGGAACGACCTGGTTGTTAAATATTGTGAATTATAATATTAATGATGAATAAGTTCGTGTTGATTAAAGATGAAATTGATAGTTCCATTGTGTTGGAATTATTAGTGTTTGTGGAAATTGACATTTATTCCGATAATAATTGATGTCTGGAGGTTATATTGACTAATCGGGTAATTAACCGGATAAATGAGCAATTAATTGTTATTGATTCACATGATTTACTATTGATTCATATGATTTACTATTAGGGGAGATGGTGCAAGTTTGATAATACTTGCAGGACTAAATTAAAAATAAAGGAAAAGAGGAAGGTATTATACTGTAATATTTCGAGCCCCAAAACGTGCAATTATCGAAACTATATTTTCCTATAAATAGAAGCTCATTCCTTCATTATTTTTCACCAATTCATGAAAGCTATATAGCAATTATTATAGAGAGAAATTATAGAGAGAAAAAAGAAGAGAAGTCTGCTACCTCACTATTCCAGTATCTAGTCTTCTTTTGAGGTAAGTGGTATTATTCTTTCGTATTCATGAAGAGAGTTATTTTCTTTTAATACTCATAAGGGTTGTTATTCCATTCTTTTTTATTATTATGGAATAACCTGTCTATGTGAAGTACCGCATACATGGTGAAATTCTTCATTATTCCATTCCTTATTATTCTGTTGGAATAACTTTATGCTGCAATGGCCTATCGCATGCCTGGTGAATTCTGTTGTTATTCCATTCTTTATTATTCTGTTGGAATATCCTATCTGTGCGGATTACGCATGACCTGATTTTATTCTTTATTATTCTATTGGAATATCATGTCTGTGCGGATTACGCATGACCTGGTTCCATTCTTCATTATTCTTTTGGAATATCCTGTCTGTGTGGATTACGCATGACCTGGTTCCATTCTTTATTATTCTGTTGGAATAACCTGTCTGTGCGGTCTATCGCATGCCTGGTGAATTCTGTTGTTATTCCATTTTTTATTATTCTATTAGAATATCCTGTCTGTGCGAATTACGCGTGACCTAATTCCGTTCTTAATTATTCTATTGGAATATCCTGTCTGTGCGGATTACGCATGACCGGGTTCCATTCCTTATTATTCTTTTAGAATATCCTGTCTGTGCGGATTACGCATGACCTGGTTCCATTCTTTATTATTCTATTGGAATAATCTGTATGTGCGGTCTATCGCATGCCTGGTGAATTCTTTTGTTATTCCATTCTTTATTATTCTATTGGAATAACCTGTCTATGTGGATTACCGCATGCATGGTGAATGATCCTTTGTATTCATTCCTTATTAAACTGTGAAAATGATCTGTCTATGTGGATTATCGCATGGCGGGCGAAAATCCATTTGCAGTTTCGTATATTCTATTATACTCATTTGGGATATCATTTCTTTTGTACTCGTCATGAAATATCATTTTCTTTGGTATTTTTCTTTTACGAGTTACTATTCATGGCTTACTATTCACCCGGTTACTATTCACTCTAGTATTATTCACTCGGGTATTAGGGCACTTTTCATGCCGGAGTACTATTTATGAGTTACTATTCACAGGTTACTATTCACCTGAATATTATTTACTCGGGTATTTGGAGTACTTTTCATATCGGGGTACTATTCACGAGGTACTATTCCAGAAGTACTATTCACAGGATACTATTCACGGGGTATTATTTACCCGAAAAATATTTTTTTTCTGTACAAATTATTTTTGATACATTAATATTATTCTTGAATTTTACTCTACAAAGCAGTATCATGTTGACAATTTGGATATCTTTAAACTCTGGATAAATTTAAAGTCTTTAATATTTATCCTTGATTTTATTTGATTTGATTTCGGTTGATTATTGCTTATATCATTGTCATCATCCTCATGCTTATATTGTGATGAAAGTCATCTTTGGCTTACGTGCATAGATGGACTTGGTATGATTATGACAAGGGATTATTCGGTATAATCATGACCGTAATGTGATGAATGATGTGGTGAAAGTCCTCATTTGCATGTAGTTCATTAATGGACAGTTGTTGGTATGATTATGACCAGGGATTATTCGGTATAATCATGACCATTGATGATTACATGAATATCCTTGGCCGTTGTGCAAGGATGATTCGATTTTATTTATTAAGCCGAGTCTCAGCGATAAAGTTGATAAAAAACTTTTTAAATCATAGAAGATAGTAGATTTTATGCTCTACTTGACTCTTCTAATGGATTACTTATTTCCGCTGCAGTTGTTGATCTAAAACTTGTTGTCTATTATTCTATCAGTTGTTATACTACTGAAGGCTAAGGATAATTTATTCTGCATTATCCTAGTCATAATATTTCTTACTGGGCTAGTTGAGCTCACCCTTTCTTTCATTGTTCTCTTCAAGAAATGAGAATATAGTTGGGACAAGTCGGGAAATGGAGTGATGGTACAAGATAAGTGGCTTTAGTAGTCCTCACTATTCTATGAAATAGTGTGATAATAATTGTAATGAGGACTCCATTGGGAGTGGATATTGTCTAGAAGGAAATATTCTTGTTTAAACTCTCAGCTATGTTTTGTCGTATATTACACGACTGTTGTATTAATTAAGTTGTATTTGATTTCTGCACCATGTATCGACGACTCAAGATAGGTGATGTGACGCCCCCAAATCCGGGTATCTTCCAACCAGACAGATGGTGCTACACGGAACTCAGAACTGTACATTCATTCTATTGAAATGACATCAAAATGTGCATCTTAACGACATTCTTATTACATTAATAATATTACATCACGTTCCCAGGTTCTAAAACCATTACATTCTTTGTTCATCATACTATAATATATATATATATAACTTACTAGTTTATTACAAGGTAAACTAATCGTTCATCTTCCTCTTGCCTTTATCCTTTTCGTATCCCTCAGTTCGTTCGGTCCTAGCTGCATTCATATGGTTCAAGCAAGAGTGAGCATAACAAGCTCAGTAAGTACAACAATTTCTTTTGAACGACATGCTTGAAACATAGAAATCTTATATCTTCAGTAACTGAACAATAGTTTCGAAGTACTATTGATAATTCAAAATAGCAATTCTTTTCCTTCAAAACGTTTTACAATGACAATATTCAGTAAAACATAAATTCTGGCTCAAGACCATGAGCTGTTCATAATTTCTTTGAAAAGGACAACCCGGCACTAAGTCCATAAGTCTGGCATATCTTACGAGCACTTCTGGGTGATCAACCCATAGTACTCTTAACATATTAACATCTTGTTAATATCTTTGCTTTAAATCTTTGCTTTAAATGGACTCAATCCATCATATTAACATTTTAACATACACAATTCATTAACTTATAAACATGATAAGTTATTACTTGTTCTTTGTGAGTTTAGAACTTATAAAAGTATAAACTACTTATGACTTCCTTTCTCATGACTTATTATAGATTAAGTCTTTTAACCACCATTCTTACTTCTTATTATCATATAATCTTATTAAAGTACACATATGAGTAGTTCATATAAGCTCTTCATAAATCCATAACTTAATAAAGTTTGAATTACTTATTCATGACTTATACGGCTTAAGTCCATTGATTATTCATTTTTATCATTCTTTAACATACATGTTCTACCTCTACCCACTTCTCTAACAATGGAAGAGAAAGAGATTCATGGTTTAAGTTCTTACCCTTGATAATCACTTGGTTAATCTTTACTCTCCTTCTTGCTTCTTGAATTCTCAAAGGCTAACTTGTTCTAGCTTTTGTAGCTTATTCTCACTTATTCTCTCTAACCAATAAGCTATAAGTTATTGGATGAAAATCTAACAACTCGAAAATGAACTAGCAAGCTTCCTATTTGTAGGAAATCCTAATTGAGGGCTTAATGGTCAATAAGCCATTCCACCTCCTTAATAAACCTCCATAGTATTCATTACCTAGCTATTAAGTAAACTTGGCCACCACACTTACTTAGCTACTAAGTTAACTTGTTAATCACATAGCTTATCCTTTGCTTGTTCATCACATAAAAGCACTTTGCTTGCTCATCACACATAAGCACTTTACTTAGCCTTTAAGTTACTTAACTTATTCTTCGCTTAACCCTTAAGTCTACTTGCTCATCACACAAAGTTCCTTGACACCAATTCACCCATGTGATCATGGGTTTCCCCATGGGTCACCCTAACCCATTGGATTAATAGTTTGGGCTTAAGGTTAATTAATCCTAACTTATACATTGGGCTTGCATTAACAACTCTTTGGGCTTTACCATTAGCTTGCATTGGGCTTACACATTAATCCCTATTGGACTTACCCATTTCTACACTTAGGCCTTATCAATATCTCATTGGACTTTACAATTTCTTACTCAATCTTACAAGTCCATTACATTTGGCTTAAAGCCTTATAACATATAATTTACGTATTAATCTCGTATTCTAACTCGTATACTTATTAATGTATGACATACCATCAATCATACATACTCATATAATACCTCGTATTATACGCGTATTTATTACCTTGTATAATACCTACGTATTATACGAACATCGCTTTAATTCATTATACACCTTCCCATAAATAATTAATTAAATTCATTTAATCCACATAATTAAATAAAAATTTAATTCTCAAAAATGCATGTTTTCTGGGGCGTTACACTCTTCCCCCCTTATAAGGATTTTGTCCCCAGAATCTCGCTAACACTACATCCACCATTGAGGAAAATTTTTCCATCATTTTAATTTCAAATTCCCACAATTGTAAGACCCCAACTTATTATTAATGAAATTTAATTTTCTCTATTTATTATTTTGAAATAGTAAGGGTTGATTTGATTAATGTGGATAGTTATGGGTAAAATACGCAAATATTTCAAAATAAGCAAATGGTTATAAAATATTCATTGTTGTCGGGGAATATTCGTACGACGGCGCAGCCATGTGTGGGCCCCATAACGGAAAGCGATTGGATGAAGAAAACGACAAATATAAGTTGTTTAAAAATAACGGCGTAGTTGTTACCGTTAATACTGTTAAAATACTCTTGAGTTAAAACACGGTAGCACACAAGATTGCACCAATTATTGATTCTTACGTGAAGAAGGCACTACTCAATAATGGTTACGAATTCTTGCTCGATTATTTTATCGATTTAATAATTGTCTTTGCGTTGATATTTTATATTCATTGTTGTTTCAATAATTGTCATTACACAATATTTTTCATATCGAAGCAATAATTCATATTATCTGAATAATATTATTAGATAACATTATTGGCAATGTCTAGAAAGTTACATCTAAGGAGAGGTTTGGTCACCTAATTGCTACCAAGAAGGAGAAATTCTTATTGGAAAGCCCCTCTTTCTCTAAACCGCGCTCAGTTGTCAATATTGTGATTCTGCAATATTATTTGTGAATAATTAATTATTGATTCATATGATGAGGAAAATATTGATTTTATGTGGATATAGATGGAGAAAATTTTTAATGTGACAATTGTTGAAAATTGAAATTTTATCTTTTTCGATAAAATAATTCATTTAAATATATTATTATATTTTTATAATATAATAATGATGATATTATTACGATGAATGTGGGATATATGAGTATATGTGGAGGAGGAGTATTTTTGTTACCAAAATATTTAAAGCATGTTTTATGTGTCATGGACCCCATTTCTTGATTTGAAATTTGATTATAAACAAAAAATCGCTTGGCTTATGGATTTCGGTCAATTTCTGTTTGGAATTTGGAAAAACATCCTTCTGTAAAGTTGTAGATAATGGAATTTCCTATAAAAAAATGCGAGATTCGAATTTTCTGACAAAAGGGCTATTTATTATGAATTATTGAAGTTCCGAAGCTCCGAAATAATTGATTTTTGGAAGATTAAAATAATTTAAATAAGAAAAACGTTTTTTGTGCTTGGTGGGCATCTTTAACATATGCTAGAGACTGAATTCAGATGCTTGGATGCGTAGGATGATGTGTAAAAATAAATAATATTAATTTATTAAATTTTCTACTTTGGTGTTCTAAGCATTTTCCTATAAATAGGGTGCTTAGGTTAGAATTGAAAATCACACTAGAAACTGAAATTTTCTCTCTCTATATTATCGAGCGTATTCTTGTGAGTATTTTGAGTATATTTTTAGTATTGTTATACTACAAGTTTCAAGTCATAGCCTATATCCTGTTTCAAATTTAGAAGTACCTTGATCTTTCGAGGTAAGGGATATTATTTTTTTCAGAATGATATTATTTCTTCAATATCATTATCTTTGAAATATCGATCTGAAGTTTTATCAAATTTGGAACTTTTGGTGTCGAGAGTTATTATTCACGATATCTGGCCTTATTCACGTATACTGACACTTATTCATCGAAAAATAAAATTTTTCCTTTTCGCTAAAAAATATCTATTGTGGATACTAGCTTTGATTGTATCCATGTTTTGATCATTCTTGAATTTTACACCACTATGATTATTTTTGAGGTATTTTTGGACATGGATAAAACAAAGTACTGAATCCTTAATCCTTAATCCTTGTCATTTTGTTTCAATTGGATTCGCTTTCTTTAAAAATATTTTCATCATCCTTAGTCTTAAATGATGATATTATTGAATATCTTTGGCTGTAGTGCAAAGATGAATGATTTCGATGAATATCTTTGGCCCATAGTGTAAAGATGAACATGTGTTTAGATGAACATGACCAATCGATGAATATCTTTGGCTCAGAGTGCAAAGATGAATATTTGATTCCGATATATATTGATTGATGTTACAGGGATAAAAGATAGATTTATGAACTTTTAAATTCATACATAGAAGATAGTAGTTTGCATTCTCTACTTAACTCTTCTAATGAATTATTATTTCACTGCGAATATTGATTTAAAACTTGTTGTCTATTGTATTCTATTAGATTTTTTCCTGTTGAAGACTAATGATAATTTGTTGTATATTATCTTAGTCATAATATTCTTCTCTTGGCTAGTTTGAGCTCACCCTTTTTCTTTTTGTTCCATTTTTCTTCTCGTGAGACGAGAATATAGCGATGCATTTAGCCTGGGTATGGAATGAATGTTCTAGAGAGAGTTGTTTAGTAATCCTCACCATTTTGTAAAATAATGTATCAATAAATGTGATGAGGATTTATTTGAGTATAGATATTGTCTGAAGATAATATTTGTATTCAAACTCACGCTTTTTCTTGTTGTAATAATAAAGTTGTAGTTGTTTACATCATGTATTGACAACTCGTAATGGGTGATGTATACCTATTTTAGGGCGTCACACTTGGTATCGTAGCTTAGGGATATGATCTCTGGCGAAGATCGGGAATAGAACTAGGAGGGAGAGACGAGTAAATCCTTCGCTAGTGTGTCCTACCTAAGCTTATTTGTTAGTTGGTCAAGATATAGGGATATTATGTGATATATTGATTTCCTTAATTAACCTTTGTTTTATAACAACATTTGAGAATGTCGATCGAGAATATTAATGAAGGAAATGAGACCGTGGAGACGCCTGTGTACTCACCAACGAGGAGAACATGCAACAGTGGCAATGTTCCTCCCCATGAACAACACCACCGAGCATATGATGAACGAGGATGTTTAGAAGCTTTTTGCAGCTCATGCAAAATCGATTTAGGAGACTCGTGTTCAAAATACGAGGAGGAAATGATAGCAATTCACGGTTGTCACAAACCAAGAAATTCAAAGAGTCGGGACCACCAGAATTTAAGTGAAAGCCGATCCGATCATGGCGGAAACATGGGTCAAGCAAATTACCAAGATATTCGATGTCTTGGATGTACCGGAGGAATGAAGGTTCCATTCGCCACCTTTATGTTCCATGGCGAGGCGGTACTCACTGGTGGGAGTCTGTAAGCGTACACATCCAAACAAGACTCAAGATGTCTCTGGGGAGACGTTTGAAACTATTTAATGACAAATACTTTCCCGAAAGTGTTCATCATATGAAGGAAGTGGAGTTCATCGATTAGAACAAAACAACACGACGGTTGTCTCAAAGACGAGGCAAAGTTTGCAGAGTTATCCGTGTTTGCACCTCATTTGGTGGAGAATGAGGAACGTATGACGCTGGATGTTTCTGAGAGGTTTGAAACCCGGCATACGACAATATCTCATTTCTCATAAATTTTCTCTCTATTCAGATGTTTTTAACAGGGCTCAATTATTATAGCGAGATAACGAGTACGGTCAACCGAGGGACCACAATCAGGATCATACCGGAGATAGCAGTCAACAAAACAACGATAACCAAATGGAGAAGAAAAGACAAAAACAAAATGGTAACCACTCTGGTGGTAATCATGGCCATGAAAATAGAAGAAGCGAGTCAGGAGGAGACTTTAAAAAGAGGAGATTTAACAACGACCATGTGAAGACGACAGTGCCGACAGCAACTGGTTCTAAGGGAGGAGAACGACCACCGATCATATGATATAAATGTGGGAAAGAGGGACATATCAGTCCAAACTGCCCACACCAGTTCAAGGTATGCTATAATTGTGGAAAGGAAGGACATATCGCTTCGAGATTATGCGCAGAATAAACCTAGTTCAATGAGGATTTTGACTCAAAAGACCGTCCCGTAAAAGTCAAAGTCAATTCGGTTCTGGAAGAGCGCTTTGTTGTGATCGGTCAAAATACGAGGAACCCAAACGAGGTGATCACGGTAAGCTATTTATAAATTCTTGCGAAGTTTATACCTTACTTGATACTGGTGCTACCCATTCATTTATCTCTCCTACTTGTGCTCAACGTTTAAACTTGACTCTAGAGATTTTAGACTTTGACCTATCTGTGGAAACTCTGTTAGGAGAAACTTTCATCACATCCATCGCTTTATAAATCTTGTTTGATTCAAGTTGGCACCATCACCTTACCTCGTTGAACTTATCTCTTTAAAGATACTTGCTTTTGATGTGATTTTAGGGATTGATTGGTTAACTACTCATCATGCCAAAATTGATTGTTTTCGTAAGATTGTTAGTTTTCATATTCCTAACCAACCTGTTGTATGAATTCAAGCAACTAAACCATTAAAATCAATCACTTTCATATCTAATCATAAAGCTATTCGTTTATTGAAAAATGGATGTCAAGCTTTCTTAGCCCATGTTGTGGATTTGAATAAATACACGTCAAATTTGAATAATATTCTTGTTGTTATTGACTTTCCCGACGATTTCACGAAGAACTTCCGGCCTACCCCCGTAACGTTAAGTTGAATTCTTTATTGATCTTGAACCGGTACAAAGCCCATTTCTAAAACCCCATATCGAATGGCTCCTATTGAACATCGAGTTAAAGGTCCAACTACGTGAGTTGTTGGACATCGATTTCATTCGGCCCTAGTACATCTCCTCGGGGTGCTCTGCTTTATTCGTAAAGAAGAAAGACGGTAGTATGCGACTTTGTATTGACTATCTGAATTGAACCATGTCACCATCAAGAATAGGTATCCTCTACCTCGTATTGATGACTTGTTTGACCAAATTGCAAGGGCACAATTTTTTCAAAGATCGATCTTCGCTTACGGATATCATCACCAAGATTAGAACCGAAGATATTCCAAAGACGCGCTTTAGAACTCCCATGCGGGCATTATGAATTCTTAGTCATGTCTTTCAGATTGACTAATGCTCATGTGGCTTTCATGGATATGATGAATCGAGTATTCAAGGAATATTTGGATCAATTTGTTGTTGTCTTTATTGATGACATCCTCATATATTCCAAAAGTCGTGAAGATCATGAGCACCATTTGAAGTTTGGTACTCCAAAGGCTTCGTGAAAACAAGCTTTATGCCAAGTTGAAAAATGCGAGTTCGGCTTGAGGAAGTAGCATTCCTTGGGCACGTGGTGTCGAAACATGGAGTATCTGTTGATCCAAATGAAGATTGAAGCAATACAAAGTTAGAGCAACCAAGTTTGGTGATCAAGTACGTAGCTTTTTGGCTTAGTTGGTTATTATCGAAGATTCGTGGAAGGGGTTTTCTCGAATTGCTACTCCATTAACCCAAATTTACTTCGGAAGGATACAAAATTCGTTTGGAGCGAAAAATGCGAGAAGAGTTTCCAAGAGCTTAAGAGGAGACTCATTTCGGCAGACTGTTTCTAACAATACCATCTTATGCGGATGGATTTGTTATCTCACGCCGATGCTTCGTGCAAAGGGTTAGGATGTGTTCTCATGCACGCATTGGGAAAGTGATAGCCTATGCCTCGCGACAACTTAAAGAGTATGAGAGGAATTATCCTACTCATGATCTAGAGTTAGCGGCAATGCTTTTTCGTGCTAAAGATCCGAGGCATTATCTATATAGGGAGAAAGTGGAGATATATTTGCACCATAAAAGCCTCAAATATTTCTTCACGCAAAAGGAACTCAACATGCGGCAACGACGTTGGCTCGAGTTGTTGAAAGATTACGACCACACTATTCAATACCAACCTGGAAAAGCGAACGTGGTTTGCATTCTCTACTTAACTCTTCTAATGAATTATTATTTCCGCTGCGAATATCTTTGGCCCATAGTGTAAAGATAAACAGGTGTTTAGATGAACATGACCAACTGATGAATATCTTTGGCCTGTAGTGCAAAGATGAATATTTGATTCCAGATATATATTGATTGATGTTACAGGGATAAAAGATAGACGATGAACTTTTAAATTCATACATAGAAGATAGTAGTTTGCATTCTCTACTTAACTCTTCTAATGAATTATTATTTCCGCTGCGAATATTGATTTAAAACTTGTTGTCTATTGTATTCTATTAGATTTTTTCCCTATTGAAGACTAATGATAATTTGTTGTATATTATCTTAGTCATAATATTCTTTTAATGGGCTAGTTGAGCTCACCCTTTTCCTTTTTGTTCCATTTTTCTTCTCAAGAGGCGAGAATATAAATGCGTACTTAGCCTGGGGTATGGAATGAAGGTTCTAGAGAGAGTTGTTTAGTAGTCCTCACCATTTTTGTAAAATAATGTATCAATAAATGTGATGAGGATTTATTTGAGTATAGATATTGTCTAGAAGATAATATTTGTATTCAAACTCACAGTTTTACTGTTGTAATAATAAAGTTGTAGTTGTTTTTGTACCATGTATTGACAACTCAGAATGGGTGATGTATACCTATTTTGGGGGCGTCACAACAATGCTTCCTCGGCATTGTGTTTTCTCCAATTCACCTTCACCGAAGGAATAATCTTAATTCACATGACTTGTCACTTCCTATCAATACTCTGAGTTGGAAGCTAAACATTTACTCACACATTACTCCATCTCCCTCTTATTAGTCCTTCGTTTAATTCCAAATTATATGAAACTTAAATTACTCCTTCAAAATAAGATGATATATGATCTTCTCTTTATCCTGCATCCTCTTCTTCATTCGCTTGCACTCCTCATTACCTAATTGTACTTAATTAACTCGTTCCATTATAGTGGATTGAGTCTACGTTATAAATAACATTTCTGCTACTTCATTTCGTAATTTAACTTCTAACTTCGTCCTCGCCACCTCCGTTATTAACTCATTATGAGTCGCTAATAGTGATAGCTTTTCTCTATCTCTCCTACAAGATACATCAGCGACTACGCTTTCCTTCATTGTATGATATAAGATATCACAGTCCTTCTCTACTGCATATTCCACTCCTTCTATGTGAAGATACATTTCAAACTCTTAGAGTCCGTGTATATCTCACCTTTCTCCCCGTATCAATACTATCTTTAGATTTTTAATTCAAAAACTACAGCTGCCAATTATAGATCATAAGTAGGATAAACCTTCTCATAATTCCTTAATTGGTGTGATGCATACACAATGACCTTGCCATACTACATGAGCATGCAATCTCGTCATCTATGCGAAACATCGAGATACACTACAAAAATCCTAGTATTATCTGATAGAGACAATACAGGTACCTCACTTAACTTCCCTTTTTAGTTCCTAAAAACTATTTTTCTCACTTCCCATTCTAACAATACCAACATGTGATGCTAATGGTACTTTCAATCGTAACACCTCACAAGGGTACCTATCAATTTGCCACCGACTTTCTCGGCTCTCCCTACGAAAAGTCTAACTTCAGTACATCAGTTAACCCATATAACATAACCATAACTCGTAATAACTATAACGATTTTTTTGAACATCGGCTTAGGTACGTCGTTTTTCTTATGTTTTGCTGATAATACCTCGCACACAATTATATTTTAGAAAAATACTTTGCCCCTTTCAACTGATCAAAATAGATCATCGATCCTGGGCAATGGGTATTTATTCTTAACTGCTAACCAAATAGTCATATATTTGACTTACGTATTGGTTCACTTAATTTTACTTCTTAGGGTTCACGTTCTTTAACCTAAGTATACGTAACCTACTTTCATTACCAGCTTACAGCTTTATGACATACGGAGATGTCTTACTTAATATACTCATCATCTTCGATGATTTACATTCTTATCTTCTTTTTAATTACTTCTCTAGGATTCAGCACACATCGCTCCTCTGCTAGTAGTCCATATGGTACTCTGAGTGGTTTCCCACAAACAACCAACAAACAAGTTCCTGTCTCATCTACACTACCATCACAGTGAGTTAGATCGGTTTCCAGTTTCGTATATACCTTTGCTCTCTGAAGGAATTGTTTAGCCCAGCTCCCATATGTTAACCATCAAAGGTTACGATTGTACCACAACCTAAACTAATCTTAACATCCTTCTAGATTGCGTCATGAATAGACAACAAGAAAGTTTCAGTGATTCATCACAGTAAATTACTACCTTGGGTTTCTTTAGAAAACCGAAGATTCATACTTTTATTCTAACAACTTATTAAAGTTTTATGGTTAATCAACTCATTCATACCGAGAATTACTTCAAATTCTCTCAACTTTATCGGTACTTATCTACCGATACTTGCTTACATTCCTTATTCATGAAACCATTTCCATGAATATAATCAATGAAACTTATCCCCCTCATTCTCTACCTTAACATATAAAGGTATTTATAATCCCTTTCGGGAATGAACTTAATCATTTAACGCACTTTTTTTTATAAAAAAAAACACTCCAATTAAACCGCACATAAGCATTCATTGTATTGACTTGAATTATACCTATTACTGCATCCGCTGGTGCAACCGCATCCAGAAATGGCTAAATTACCACTACTAACGCCTTTACTTTCCTCCAACCCCTTCTTTGGGAAATTTCTTGCCATGTGGTCGAACGACCCACATGCAAAACAACCATAGTTTTTCTTAGGTTTAGGACAATTGGGTAACATATGACCCTCATGTCCACAGTTATAACAAAACGATTTCCCTTTCAGATAGACTCCTAAATGAGTCTTTCCACATGTCTTACACGCTTTGATCCTACGCTTAGGATCCCTTTGTCCCACTCCAATATTTCTGGAGTAAAAATTCTTTATTTTTGGCATAATGCCATGACCACTGGCATCCTCTGCCTTAATTCCTCCCTCTTCCTTGCTCTTATCTTTTCTCTCTTTGTGGTATTGGGTTAACGTCTCACTACCACCCTCTACTATAATCGCTTTCTCCATAATGGTCCCATAGGATGCACTCTGGAACAAAGAAATCCTACTATAGAGCCAGGGTTTCAGGCCCTTCTCAAACCTACGAGCCTTCCTCTCCTCCACTGCATACTTATAGGGAAATAATTCTCGAAGAAAACCTTCTTGAACTATTCCCACGTTACCACATTTTTTCTAGCCCCACCCTGGTGAGCCTCCCACCAAAAGTTGGCTTCCCCTTTCTTCATGTAAGTCGCAAAAGAAGTCTTTTGCACCTCACCTACGTTTGTAATAACAAACTCCATCTCTATTTCCTTTACCCGTGTCTGGGCCTCTATTGGGTCCGTCGTTCCTTTGAACTCCGGCGGACCTACGCTTTTAAATTCTTTAAAGGTAGTCATTCTGGCTACCCTAAGTTCCCCGGTTATCCTACTCCCGGTTTGGTTAAATTCAGCCGTTAATAAATTAACGAACTCTTGCATAGGGTTGTTTCGACCCCCCCTGATTTTCATTACATGTTTCCGCTTCTTGATTAGATTGTCTTCTCCTTGACGGCCTTTTCTAATTAAATCAATAGAATTTCATTATTATCTATTACTTACTTCTTTATTATTCGTCACATAACAACTCATATCATCACAAAGCATATTAAATAAAAACTTCATTATATTCATATACTTCTTCATAGTCA
Organism: Panax quinquefolius; assembly: GCA_020205615.1. Lineage (NCBI taxonomy): Eukaryota > Viridiplantae > Streptophyta > Magnoliopsida > Apiales > Araliaceae > Panax > Panax quinquefolius. Next base: position 136,486,582 of record CM035156.1, read on the forward strand.
AAACTATTTACAATTTGCTCCCATAGCCAAAGGCTATTCCATTTCTATGCCGCAATTGAACTTTTCAAAAGTTGGGATTTACAAAAAGACTACCCTATTATACAATAGAGGGTTTTACGTCACTACACACATATTTATTTACTCTAGCTTTCTAATAATGCATAACAGCGTCCTTATGTTTCTCATTCGCAATCATCGCTACAGCATCTCGACTAATAGTATGTCAAGTCTGCCCCGACTCTATGGGATAACAAGCAACTTTTAGCTTGAAATCCTTATGAGCACTCTCATAGATGTAAGACATCCGTGTTATCTTCCGGTCCTTCTCCCCTAATTTATTACGAAGCTCTACCACCTCGTTCATATAATCCCTAGCCTTATTTATCATGAGCACCTTCTCAACATGCTCGGACTCAAAATCTACTTCTGCAAACTCCTTCGCTACATAAAGAGCACTAATCTCTTCATTCTGATTCTGCACAACTGTACTCAGTTGCATATTCCTGTCAAGCACTGCCAGATACAATGCTCTCATTTCATCTGGAGGCAATGACTCTGAGGTAGGTACCACCGTACCAACCGACGTTATCTCCATTACTTACTCCTCATAGTTCATCATATTAAGATATGACGATATATCCATATCTCCCTCGGAGTAGTCCTCCTCAGAAAAATACTCCACTGTCTCCATCTCCTCTAGAATCACTAATGGTACCTCCGCCACTGGCATAGGTACAGGCTCTATTCTGTTCACAATTTCTTATCTCACCGTGTGTATATCTCTATACATCAAGCTATCGATCGACATCCTACAATAACACATATGTTGATTAGTACATAACACACAATAGTATAAGCACAAATCACATTTAATTTGTTTAGGGTTACTTTCCATCTTTTAAATCTTTCGGTATTGAGTTTCCTCAATACCTTATTAACTCATTTAACTTAAGTAAAGCTCGAGTTTACTTCCTTCAGACTTTTCTTCCTTAACGAGGTTATTAGCCTAAGGTTCTTCCCCCCTTAAGTTTTATAACCTAATGCTTTGATACCAACTTGTGACGCCCCCAAATCTGGGTATCTTCCAACCCGACAGATGGTGCTACACGGTACTCATAACTGTACATTTATTCTATTGAAATGACATTAAAATGTGCGTCTCAACGACATTCTTATTATATTAATAATATTACATCCTGTTCCCAGGTTCTAAAACCATTACATTCTTTGTTCATCATACTATAATATATACAACTTACTAGTTTATTACAAGGTAAACTAATTATTCCTCTTCGTCTTGCCTTTATCCTTGTCGGATCCTTCGGTTCGTTCGGTCCTAGCTGCATTCATATGGTTCAAGCAAGAGTGAGCATAACAAGCTCATCAAGTACAAATATTTCTTTTAAACGACATGCTTGAAACATAGAAATATTATATCTTCAGTAACTGAATAATAGTTAGAAAGTACTATTGATAATTCAAAATAACACTTCTTTTCCTTCAAAACGTTTTACAATGACAATATTCAGTAAAACATCAATTCTGGCTCAAGACCATGAGCAGTTCATAATTTCTTGGAAAAGGACAACCCGACACTAAGTACGTAAGTCCGGCATATCTTATGATCACTTCTGGGTGATCAACCCATAGTACTCTATGTTGATCAACACTACATTCATTAAAAGTATTTACGTTTAAGTTATGGCAACCTCGCATGCCCATCGAATAATCAATGAAAAATACATTTGTTTATTCATACCTAGGCTTACCTTAAATTCATACCACACAATTGGCATAGGATAGCGTTATCAATTCTATATTGAAAGACTTGTAAATAAATCAATCAATCTTCAAGATTAGTCTAGCCGAGTTAAAACTGGCATCGACCCTTTCTTTAAAATCATTCATGCATCTCATAACATGAATCACAGAAAAACCTGGCTAACATGAAGGTTAGACAAGCGATAAGAAAAACTTGCCTTCAGCTTCTGCTACATTATAATAACTTTTCCTTTGAGTCTTTACGGCTTCTACAACACATAACAACATAATATACCACATTAGGTCATGAATGAACATACATGGTTCCTAATGAATCTTACCTTTCTTCTCAATCTAATCCTGTATTAGATTTGTTATTATTGGTTCCGGCTTACCGTTATAACTTACATCATTCTTACCAACTTCTTTCTCTTCTATGTCTTAAGTGGATTTACTTCATTAATATAACTCATTTTGAGTTACTCATTCTTACCAAATGGAGTTATGTAAAAGGGAAATTAATGATATCCTTAATAAAGGATTAATGAAACATAGTAAATCCCCATAGTCATGTCCCGCCTTTTATGTTAACAATGAAGCAGAAAAGGAGAGAGGTGTTCCCCATCCAGTTATCAATTACAAACCATTAAACAAGGTCATAGAATGGATTAGGTACCCCTTACCTAATAAAGATGACCTCATTAACCGGTTAAGTAATGCCACCATCTTCAGTAAATTTGACCTTAAATCTGGTTTCTGGAAAGTTGCCATTCACCCCGATAATAGGTACAAAACAACCTTTACCACCCCATTCGGTCACTATGAATGGAATGTCCAGGCATTTGGCCTAAAAAATGCCCCCAGTGAATTTTAGAATATTCTCAATGATATTTTGAATCCTTTCAGTCATTTTATCGTCGTCTACATTGATGATATTCTCATTTTTTTTCCAATTCTATTGAAGAACACATTAAACATTTGAAGTCGTTCTTCAAAACAGTTAAAGATAATGGACTTGTCCTTTCCCCTTCCAAATGTAGCTTGTTTCAAGCTAAAGTTCGGTTTCTTGGTTTAAATATTTATCGCGGACTCATACAGCCTATTAATAGAGCCATTCAATTTGCTGACAGATTCCCGGATAAAATTACCAATAAAACCCAACTACAGAGGTTTCTAGGCTCGCTCAATTATATTAGCAAGTTCTATAAAAACCTCGGGAAGATTTGCAAACCTCTCTTTCAGCATTTGCAAGACAATCCTCACCCATGGACTGACGTTCACACTTCTGTCATTCAACAAGTTAAAAAATATGTCAAGGCATTGCCCTGCCTTGGTATTTCCTGTGACGCCCCCAAAATAGGTCCATTCCATCCAACCCATTCTGAGTCGCCAAATACATGGTACAGAAATAACTAAAACTTTATTAATACATTTATCGTGCAAAATACGACAACATATATACTGTGAGTTTAAATACAATTATTGTCTTCTAGACAATATACATACCCAAATAAATCCTCATTATTGATACACTATTTTACAGAATAGTGAAGACTACTAAAACAACTATCTAGAACCATCACTCCACACCCCGACTAGTTCCTGCTATAATCTCGCTTCCTGAGAAGAAAAATGGAACAACAAGGAAAAGGGTGAGCTCAACTAGCCCAGTAAAGAATGTTATGACTAAGATAATGTACAACAAATTATCGTTAGTCTTCAACAGGGAAAAATCTGATAGAATACAATAGACAACAAGTTTCAGATCAATATTGACATTGGAAATAATAATTCATAGAAGAGTTACGTAGAATGAAATCTACTATAATCTATGAATTTAACAAATCCATCATCAATATTTTATCCCCAGAACATCAATCAATATTCATCTCAAATCAAAGATTCATCTTTGCACTACTGAGCCAAAGATATTCACCATTGGTCATGTTCATCTAAACACTGCTCATCTTTGCACTCACGGGCCAAAGATATTCATCAAAAATCATTCATCTTTGCACTACAGGCCAAAGATATTCAGTAATATCATCATTTAGGACTGAGGATGATGAAAAATATTTTAAAGGAAACGAATCTAGTGAAACAAAAGAACAATTATTAAGGATTCATATTTTAAACAATCCAAGTTCAAAAATACTTCATAAGTAATCAGAGTGGAGTAAAATTCAAGAATGATCAAAACATGGATACAATCAAAGCTACTATCCAGAATAGATATTTTGGATAAAAAGAAGAAATTTCATTTTTCTATGAATAGTGCCAGATATGTGAATAATAGTGTCGATATCGTGAATAAGAATCTCAGACACCAAAAGATAGAAATTTTACAAAAACATCTTCACGCTTCGTGAATAGTACTTTTGAATAGTAACTCATGAATAGTAACTCGTGAATAAGAACTCATGAATAGTAACCCCGACATGAAAAAGTTATAAATTTGATAAAAATTTCCAACCAATATTTCTAAGATAATGATATTGAAGAAATAATATCATTTTGAATAAAATAACATCCCTTACCTCGAAAGATGATTTTTTTAGTTGAAACCTGGGATATAAAGCTATGACTTGAACTTGCACCGTATAGCTATACTCAAAGTATACTCAAAATACTCACAAGAATACGCTTTAAAATATCGAGAGAGAAATAGAGAAAACTTCAGTTTACGTGTAATTTTCAATTCTAACCTAAGTTCCTATTTATAGAAAATGCTTAGAACACCAAAGTAGAAAATTGAATATAATTATATTATTTATAAACAAAATTCCTTAGCCCACCTTTGAAATCTGATTTCAGCCATAAGACATGTTAAATGAGGTTCACAAACTCACCAAAAACGTTTTTCTCAAAATAATTAATTAAAACTCCCAAAAATCAATTATTTCGGAACTCAAACTTCAATAATTCATAATAAATAGCTCTTTTGTCGAAAAATTCGAATCTCACAATTTTTCATAGGAAATTCAATTCTCTACAACTTTACGTAAGAAAGTTTTCCAAATTCCAAATGAAATTGGCCAAATCCATAAATGCATTTATTTTACAAAGCTATAATCAAATTTCTATCAATAATTGTGTCTACCAACACACAAAAATGTGTTAAACATTTAATGCCACAAAATACTCTTCCTCCTCATATACTCATATATCCCACATTCATTATAAAAATATCACCGTTAATATATTATTAAAATAATATATTTAAATGAATTATTTTATCGTAAAATGATAAAATATTAATTTTCAACAATTGTCATTTTAAAATTTTTCTCCATCTATATCCACATAAAATCAATATTTTCCTCATCATAAAAATCAATAATTAATTATTCACAAATAATATTGCAGAATCACAGTACTGGCAACCAGGCCGTTCCCAGGAAAGAGGGGGCTTTCCAATAAGGATCTCTCTCTTCTTGGCGCCGCAATTAGGTGACCAAACCTCTCCTTAGATGTAACTTTCTAGACATTGCCAATAATGTTATCCAATAATATTATTCAGATAATATGAATTATTGTCTCGATAATGGAAAATACAAAGGTAATGACAATTTATCAAACAACAATAATATAAAATATCAATGCAAAGAATTATTGAATCAATAAAATAAAATAATCGAATAAAGAATTATCAGTATCCATTATTGAGTATTGCCTTCTTACGTAAGAATCAATAATTGGTGCAATACCGTGTCTTACTTGCTCAACAACGCGTATTAGTGTGTTTTAACCACCGGGTATTCCAACAAAGATAATAGTGAATAACTACGCCATTATTTATAAACAACTTATATTTGTCGCTTTTCTTCATCCAATCGCTTTCAGTTATGGGCCCACATTAAAGGTCGCTACTGTCGTATTTAATATTCCCGATAGCAAGAATATTCCACGACCAAACGAATATTTCCGGCAATAATGAATATTTTATAACAACTTGCTTATTCAAATATTTATGCATTTTACCCATAACTAACCACATTAATCAAATCCACCCTTACTATTTCAAAATAATAAATAAAGGAAATTCCTTTTATTTAAAAAATTTTGGGGTCTTACAACCTCCCTCCTTAAGAAATTTCGTCCTCGAAATTGACGTGACGTACTCGGTGTTTCAAAAGATGAGAATACCTCGCTTTCATTTTCGCTTCCAACTCCCGTGTCATTTCCTCAATAAAGATGGTTTCTCCACAAAACTTTAACTTGTGGTATAACCTCTGTATATGGGACATGTTCTTTCCTATCCAAGATCTTGACAGTACCTCCTCGTATGTTAAGTCTTCTACTATCTCGTCCGGCTTCTAACTCAATGACGTGGTTTGGGTCGTCCACATATTTACGTAACATCGATACGTGAAAACGTTATGAACACGCGTCGTACTTGGCGATAAAAACGAGTCTATAGGCCACGCTTCCTATTCGATCGAGAATTTCAAATGGATTAATAAATCGAAAGTTTGAGCTTTCCTCCCATTCTTGCTTTTGAAATAACAACTTCTTGCACCTCCTTCTTCAAATTCATCACCCGTGTGTAGCTTGAATAACTTTTAACTTTATCGATTAAAGTCGATTATACTCTATATCATCACGCTGGTACCTGAGAGTTTTCCTCTCCATCTCTATTATTTGTAAATTATACTGAAATGAGTCTTTGACAATATCGTACTGCATTTCAGATAATCGATCTTCTACTCAACACGCCGCCTACCACGCTTTGCTTTTCTAGGATAGCATGGTCGTAATACGCGTTGAAATGAGTCTCCTCTTGAGTTCTTCAAGCTCTTCCCACATTCCTTGCTCCATTCGAATTTTGTATCTCTACGAGTCACCAGATTAATGGAATAGCGATTCGAGAATATCCTTCAACGAATCTTCGATAATAACCAACTAAGCCTAAAAAAGCTACGATTTCGATTACCGACTTAGGTTGTTCTCAATCGCGACTCATATCCCAACCTTGATAAGACGTTATAATGACACCAATCAGCTTTACTATCGCATCGAATATGGTGTCCCCTACGAGAGTCCGGCTTCGGTGTATTCCACAAAGGAAGTCACCAGATAAAGGCTCGGTACCAAATTCTATAGTTGAATTTTAACTCACGAAGTTCAATAGAGCCATTCGATATGAGATTTTAGAAATGAGTTTTGTCAGGGTTCAAAGTCGATACAAAATTTAATATCGATCTTTGGGAGTAAACCAAGAAATTCTTCAGAAATACGTTAGGAAAATTAATAACAACAGAATATTATTCAAATCGACATGTCTTTATTCAAATCCATAACATGGACTAAGAAAACTCGACATCCGTAATAAACGAATGACTTCATGGCTTGATATGAAAATGTTTGACTACAATGGTTTGATTGCTTGAATTGAATAACAAAGTTGCTTAGGAATATAAAACTAACAACCTTACGAAAGTAATCAAATTCGGCGTGATGAGTAGTTAACCTTAAAATCACATCAAAAGCAAATATCTCTATAGAAATAAGGTTAACAGGTAATGTGATAGTGCCAACCTGAATCAAGCAAGATTTCTAAACAACGGATGTAATGAAAGTTTCTCCTAACGGAGTCTCCATAAATAGGTCAAAGTCTAATTTCTCCGTAGTCAAGTTCAAACGTTGAGCGCAAGCAAGAGAGATAAAAGAATGGGTAGAATCGGTATCTAATAAGGTATAAACTTCGCAAGAATTTATAATTAACTAACCTGCGCTAACTTCGTTCGGGTTCTCGATTTTGACCGGTCACGACAAACGCTCTTCTAGAACCGCTGACTTTGACCTTTCCGGACATCCTTTTGAGTCACCATTCTCATTGGATCGGGTTTCGATACCATACAATCTTGAGCGATATGTCCTTCTTTTCCACAATTATAGCATACCTTAAACTGTGGGCGGCTTTGGGTGATATCTCCTCTTTTTCCAAGATTTGTAACATACTGACCGGTGGTCTTTCTCCTCCTTGGAACCAATTACTCTCATGGCCGACGCCTTCACATAGTCGTTGTTGAATCTCTTCTTTTTAAAATCTCCTCCCCGACTCGCTTCTACTATTTTCATGGCCACGATTACCACCAGAGTGGTTACCGCTTTTGTCCGTATTCTTCTTTCTCCGTGGTTATCGTTATTCGATGATCGCTATCTTCTTGATATGATCCTCGGTTATGGTCCCTCGGTTGAACGCTTTCGTTATCTCGCTTCTAACAACCGAGCCTCATTGACAACATCCGAATAGAGAGAAATTTATGAGAAATGAGATATCGACGTATGCGGGGTTTCAAACTCTCTCGAAACATCCGCGTCATACGCTCCTCATTCTCCACCACATGAGGTGCAAACTCGGATAACTCTGCGAACTTCGCCTCGTCTTTGGGACACCGCCATGTTATTCTCGCTCCATCTAATAAACTCCACTTCCTTCATATGATTTAATACTTTCGTGGAAGTACTTGTCATTGAACTATTTCTGAAACGCTCTCCCATGACATGCCGAGTACAATTTGGATGGGTACACTTCATGATTCCCACCAAGAATCCGCCTCATTACTTAACATAAAAGTAGCGAATGGAATTTCTGTTCCTCCGTGCATCCCAAGACATCGAATATCTTGGTAATTTGTTTTGACCCACGCCTCGCCTTAATCGGATCCGGCTTTCCCCGCAATTCGGTGGTCCCAACTCTTTGAATCGCTTTTGTGACCACCCGTGAATTGCTATCATTTCCTCCTCGTATTTTGAACATGAGTCTCTCTCGTCTGATTTTGCATGAACTGCAAAAGCTTCTAAACATCCCCTCGCTCATCATCTCGCCATGGTGTTATTCACGGGAGGTACATTGCCACGGCTGTTGAACGCTCTCCTCGTTGGTAAGTACAGGCATCTCCACGGTCTCATTTACTCCACTATTAATATTCTCAGTCGACATTCTCAAATACTGTCATAAAACAAGGGTTAATTAAGGAAATCAATATATCACATAATATCCCTATATACTGACCAACTAACAAATAAGCTTAGGTAGGACACACTAGCGAAGGATTTACTCTCTCCCTCCTAGTTCTATTCCCCGATCTCCGCCAGGAGATCATATCCCTAAGCTCGATACCAAACCGTGACGCCCCAAAATAGGTCCATTCCATCCAACCCATTCTGAGTCGCCAAATACATGGTACAGAAATACCTAAAACTTTATTAATACATTTATCGTGCAAAATACGACAACATATATACTGTGAGTTTAAATACAATTATTGTCTTCTAGACAATATACATACCCAAATAAATCATCATTATTGATACACTATTTTACAGAATAGTGAAGACTACTAAAACAATTATCTAGAACCATCACTCCACACCCCGACTAGTTCCTGCTATAATCTCGCTTCCTGAGAAGAAAAATGGAACAACAAGGAAAAGGGTGAGATCAACTAGCCCAGTAAAGAATGTTATGACTAAGATAATGTACAACAAATTATCATTAGTCTTCAACAGGGAAAAATCTGATAGAATACAATAGACAACAAGTTTCAGATCAATATTCGCAGCGGAAATAATAATTCATAGAAGAGTTACGTAGAGAATGAAATCTACTATAATCTATGAATTTAACAGTCCATCATCAATATTTTATCCCTGTAACATCAATCAATATTCATCTAAAATCAAATATTCATCTTTGCACTATAGGCCAAAGATATTCACCAATTGGTCATCTTCATCTAAACACCTGTTCATCTTTGTACTACAGGCCAAAGATATTCATCAAAAAATCATTCATCCTTGCACTACAGGCCAAAGATATTCAGTAATATCATCATTTAGGACTGAGGATGATGAAAAATATTTTAAAGGAAACGAATCTAGTGAAACAAAAGAACAATTATTACGGATTCATATTTTAAACAATCCAAGTTCAAAAATACTTCATAAGTAATCAGAGTGGAGTAAAATTCAAGAATGATCAAAACATGGATACAATCAAAGCTAGTATCCAGAATAGATATTTTGGATAAAAAGAAGAAATTTCATTTTTCGGTGAATAGTGCCATATACGTGAATAGTGTCGTATACGTGAATAGTAACTCCGACACCAAAAGATAGAAATTTCACAAAAAACATCTTCACGCTTCGTGAATAGTAACTCATGAATAGTAACTCGTGAATAGTAACTCATGAATAGTAACCCCGACATGAAAAAGTTCCAAATTTGATAAAAATTTCCAACCAATATTTCGGCATAATGATATTGAAGAAATAATATCATTTTTGAATAAAATAACATCCCTTACATCGAAAAGACAAGATTTCTAGTCAAAACACAGGATATAAAGGCTATGACTTGAACTTGCACCGTATAGCTATACTCAAAGTATACTCAAAATACTCACAAGAATACGTTCAAAATATCGAGAGAGAAATAGAGAGAAAACTTCAGTTTCTGGTGTAATTTTCAATTCTAACCTAAGTTCCCTATTTATAGGAAAATGCTTAGAACACCAAAGTAGAAAATTGAATATAATTATATAATTTATAAACAAAATTCCTTAGCCCACCTTTGAAATCTGATTTCAGCCATAGCACATGTTAAATGAGGTTCACAAACTCACCAAAAACGTTTTTCTCAAAATAATTAATTAAAACTCCCAAAAATCAATTATTTCGGAACTCCGAAACTTCAATAATTCATAATAAATAGCTCTTTTGTCAGAAAATTCAAATCTCGCGTCTTTTCATAGGAAATTCAATTCTCTACAACTTTACAGAAGAAAGTTTTTCCAAATTCCAAAGAGAAATTGACCGAAATCCATAAACGGACGATTTTACAAGCTATAATCAAATTTCGGTCAATAATTGTGTCTACCAACACACAAAATATGTGTTAAACATTTAATGCCACAAATATACTCTTCCTCCTCATATACTCATATATCCCACATTCATTATAAAAATATCACCGTTAATATATTATTAAAATAATATATTTAAATGAATTATTTTATCAGAAAATGATAAAATATTAATTTTCAACAATTGTCATTTTAAAATTTTTCTCCATCTATATCCACATAAAATCAATATTTTCCTCATCATAAAAATCAATAATTAATTATTCACAAATAATATTGCGAGAATCACAAGATCTTTGCAACCGTGCCGCTCTTGGAAAGAGGGGGCTTTCCAATAAGGATCTCTCATCAAGCCAGCAATTAGGTGACCAAACCTCTCCTTAGATGTAACTTTCTAGACATTGCCAATAATGTTATCCAATAACATTATTCGGATAATATGAATTATTGCTCTGATAATGGAAAATACGATTAGTAATGAAAAAATTTATTGAAACAACAAGTAATATAAAATATCAATGCAAAGAATTATTGAATCAATAAAATAAAATATCGAATAATAATTCACGTAACCATTATTGAGTAGTTCCTTCTTACGTAAGAATCAATAATTGGTGCAATACCGTGCATCTTCTATCGCTCAACAACGCCAGTATTAGTGTGTTTTAACCACCGGGTATTCCAACAAGATAATCTGTAATAACTACGCCAGCTTATTTATAAACAACTTCTATTTGTCGCTTTTCTTCATCCAATCGCTTTAGTTATGGGCCCACACACAAGGTCATAGCCGTCATTTAATATTCCCCACAAAGAAGAATATTCCACGACCAAACGAATATTTCCGACAATAATGAATATTTTATAACAACTTGCTTATTCAAATATTTATGATTTTACCCATAACTAACCACATTAATCAAATCCACCCTTACTATTTCAAAATAATAAATAAAGGAAATTTCTTTTTATTTAAAAAAATTTTGGGGTCTTACATTTCCAACGATTCTGCATTCAAAATTGTTGAAACTGATGCCTCAAATATTGGATTCGAAGGTATTCTCGAGCAAAAATTAACACTCGACTCTCCTGAACAGGTTGTTCGTTTTCATTCCGGTGCATGGAATAGTACACAATTAAATTACAACACTATTAAAAAAATAAATACTTTCTTTAGTATTATGTATTAAAAAATTTCAAAGTGACTTATTAAATCAAAAGTTTCTGGATCGTATTGACTGCAAATCAGCAAAATATGTTTTAAAAAAAGATGTTGAAAACATAGCCTCTAAACATTTTTTTGCTAGATGGCAAGCCCTATTAAGTATCTTTGATTTTGAGATTGAATACATTAAAGGATTTAACAATTTCATTCCTGATTTTCTCACTCGGGAATTTATTAACACAGGTACCATGCATCCATTATGAGTGTTCGAGGAACATCATCTTCTCGTGGTCCGGGTCGCCCTACTGGCCCAAGTAATCAACCAAAAGGAACTTTGGTTTCTCATCCAGTAATCCCAGTTTATCAAACCACTAACAAATTTACCGTCCTTGGGACAATGCCCAAGCCCTATAGTTCAGCCTTAGCTAGTAACCCAACTCCAGTTGACCCTTTTCAGTCTAAGGCTTCCCTTTCAAACCCCAGTCATCCTCCTTCTGAGTACATGCTTAGATGGACTAATCACTTATTTCATATTGAACCTCATATGAAACCTAAAGATGACCCAGTCAATCTAGCCTCCCAGTTCTTTCCTTCTAGGTCGCACTTCATGCCCCTTGCTCCTTATAAATCCCTTGTGTATTATAAGGATATCCTCCTTGAAATCGAGTCAATCTTTATAAAGCCTATTTATGCTAATAACGATAAATCCAAAGTTCTTTATCATTCATTATATATTAAACAGTTTATTCTGATGTACGATTGGGGAAAACAACCCTCTGATCTTATGCATCTTTCTAATCAAAATAACTCTTACTATTATTATGATTATATGGAAGCTTGGTATAGAGTTTTCCTTCATCAAAATGAGTCAAACAGTCATTCATGGTTTCTTCAGTTCGATCATAAATTCAAAAGTCAATTCCCTTATTAGTTTTCTCACTGGTGGGCAAGGTTTGGTTCTACTTACGACCTCCTTCTTGATCCCTTGAAAGTCCAACTCAGTCATTTTTGTAACCACAGCAAAAATAATCCAAAAAATAATGGTGTCCCTGTCATTCTTTAATTTGTGAGTAAGTACAAGATTCCTTGGATTCTTAAATGGCAATATGACATTCAGACTCCAACTAAAGTTACCCATCTCATGGTGAAGAATTCAGTAACCTTGCTTCTCCCACAGCTGATCCATTTCCCCTTGTCTCCCGTTAATGGTTCATCAAATGGTGGGATAAATTTGATATTAATAGAATTATTGGTCAGGTTCAGTTAGAGTTTCCCACTATCCCTCTCAAGGTTATTCCAGTTACAACTAAAGAGCCTTACAGTCAAGAGTCAAAACCAAAAGAGTCCAATGTCAGTCCTACTGGTTCATCCTGTTCCCGTGATATTTCTGATTTTAAGAATTATTCCGGTAAAGAGTTAAAATTAATTGCTCAAGCATTAAATAAAAGAATTGATGAATTGCATGAAGAAGCCTCTGCAGGTTCTTCATCTTCTTCAAAGGATGCTTTTCCTAGTCAATATGGTGATTATGATGACCCATACGACACCATCGATTTACAAGATGCTCAGGACCCATTTTCCTAACATCTCATTTCAGTCACATGCACCTGCTCCTACAACCAGTCAGCTCGAAGATGCTCTTCAGCCGAAAGCATTCCTCTACCACTTGAGTATGTTCATGCTTTTCCACCGAAAGCATTTCTCATTTCAGTCACATGCACCTACTCCTGCAGTCAGTCAGCTCAAAGATGCTGTTCAGCCGAAACCAGTCCTACTTTTCCACCGAAAGCATTCTTCAGGTCAAAAGTTTTGGCCACTTCATCAAAAGTTGCCAGACGCGTCCATGAATAGTAAAAAAGTCAGTACTGTTTTACTGTTCATCAATAGTAAATCTTGTCTGTAATCATTTACTTTTGTAATAGTAACTTTGTAATAGTTCATTCCTTATTCCATAAAAGGGAATTGAACTTAGTTATTGAAGCAGACTTGAAAAGACTCTGAGTTCCTTCTCAGACTAATCTTTAGCCTCCATCGCTGTTAACCTCTCTCAACCCCTTCTTTTTCTCTTCTTAATGTTCTGAATAAATTTGTAAGTCAATTTTAAATTTCAGTTTTGTAAATATTTTTCAATTATCAATAAAATTATTTATGTTTAGTAATTAAATTGCGTTGTTTTATGCACCATTCTTCTTCATATTCACTATCATTACTTCTGCCCCCAGTGGTATATATATATTATAAGACCCTGAATTTTATGAAATGAAAGTATTAAATTTTCTTATAATTATTATTCTATTTAGTAAATGGTTCAATTGATAAAAGGTTAAAGTTAAGGGTGATATGTGAAAAATTTTCAAAGTAAGAAAGTTGTCATAAAATAATCGGTGATAAAAGTACAATAATACGCGTGGTTGCATAGTAGGACACGATATTAATTATTGATGCTTAAGTGAGAAGTCACTCAGTTTTATTCAATTATTGTCACAATAATTGCTACATAGTATCTCACATTATTGATTCAATTATTGTCACAATATTTTAAATTTTTAAATTAACAATTGAGACGAAAAGGTTATTCATATTATTATTTGCATTATTGACAATGTCTATAAAGTTCTGTCAAGGAAAGGGGTTTGGTCACCTAATTGCGCGCCAATAAGGAGAAGTCCTTATCGGAAAGCCTCCTCTTTCATGTGAATGATCTGGTTGTTAATATTGTGAGTTATAATATTATGAATGTTATTAAAAATTGAATTTGAGTTCGAAGTTGAATTTGGAAACGCGGACAAGATATTTGAGTCCGGAATGATGAAATTAGTAAAAATAGACTATAAACACAAAATTTATCGAGGTTGACTTTTTGGTCAAAAAGCCAATAGTTGACTTTTTTAGAAAAAAGTCAAAGTTTGAAATTTCAAAGATGAATTTGTTGATAAAAAAATTTCTATTGTGTTGGGATTATTAGTGTTAGTGGAAATCAATATTTATTTTGATAATAGTTAATTTTTGGATGTTAAATTAACCAAACAGGTAATTAGTCGGATAAATGAGCAATTAATTGATATTAGTTCACATGCAAATAACTATTTTTTCACATGCATGGAACTATTGGTTCACATGCATGTACTATTAGGGGAGGTTGTGCAAAATTGATAATACTTGAAGAACTAAATTAAAAATAGAGGAAAAGATGAAGTACTAAACTATAATAAGTCGAGCTCTTAAACGTGCAATTATCGAAACTATGTTTTCCTATAAATAGAAGCTCATTTCTTCTTTCATTCACACCAATTCACTAAGACTCATAAGAGAAACTATAGAGAGGAAGAAGAAGAGTATTCTACTACATCACTATTGCAGTATCCAGTCTTCTACTAAGGTAAAGTGTGTTATTTCTATTCATACAGTACTATTCATTCATACGGTACTATTCATGGATACTATTCATACATATGGTACTATTCACGGAGTACTATTCATGGGCACTATTCATATATATGGTACTATTCATACAGTACTATTCTTTTATACAATACTATTCATAGATACTATTCATATATACGGTACTATTCACAGAGTACTATTTATGGGCACTATTCATAAATACGGTACTATTCATAAATATGGTATTATTCATGGGGTACTATTCATGAAGTACTATTCATGAAGTACTATTCACGAGGTACTATTCAAGGGGTACTATTCATGAAGTACTATTCACAGGGTACTATTCACGATGAAAAATTGATTTTTTTCTGTCCAAATTATTTTTGATACGTGAATATTATTCTTGAATTTTACTCCACAAAGTAGTATCATGTTGATAATTTGGACATTTTTAAACTCTGGATAAATTAAAAATCTTTAATATTTATCATTGATTTCGTTTGATTGATGCTTATATCATTGTCATCATCCTCATGCTTATATTGTAATGAAAGTCATCTTTGGCCAGTAGTGCATAGATGGACTATTGATTATTGGTTTTACAGTTGTATATCTTTGGCTTACATGCAAAGATGGACTATTGATTATTGGTTTTACAGTTATATATCTTTGGCTTACGTTCAAAGACGAACTGTTGATTGATAGCTTTGTCCCATAGTGCAAAGATGGACAGGTGTATAACATGATCATGACCACTGGTGATTGTGAGAGCCCCAAATCCATGTCCCAAATCATCGCGGATCCGGTACAATCATTCTATCACTATTGCAGAAGATATAAACATAAATTGTTTATACATTACATTTACACACTAATCCCAAGTTCGAGTAACCTTAACTTAATACACAATTCATAATCTAACCGACATATAATGTCATTATCATACAATTCTATTACAAACTTTTATCTGTACAATGAACAAATGCTGGAACTGTCTTTGACTTTATCTGTATCCTACGTATTTGCCTAATCTTTAATGTTTAATCATGATATAGCAAGGGTGAGCAATAGGTTTGTCCAACAAATATAAGTTTATTTGAGGATATATCATGATTGAAAGAATTGAACAATAAGCTGGCTAAAGTTCTACAATATAATTGTGAACTAGCATGAACAAATTTTCATAGATGAATGAACATGGAACATGAACATATATATATATATATATATATATATATATCTGGACCGAATGGTAATGAAGGTGATCAGCCTTTCATACCTGATGAATACATGCAGTATGCACAGAGTGCGATTTAATAATTCTTAGACATGACAATCAACAATGATTAACCACAAGTATATTTGAATAAACAACTCAAAGTTGAGTTAAGAAAAACTTACCTGAACCGTTGATTATCGTTACACAATTTAATAAGTTTTGTCTGAAGACCTAATATTAATAATATTTATTTCTAAGTTAGAATAATATCATCACAATATTTAAAATAACCTAACCACATTATCACATAATCCTATCAGTCTATAACACACATATAACTTAACCTCAAGTCAAACTTTAATAGTCTGGGTCGAGTTCGGTACAACTCTGACATCCCGACGGCCTAGTTGGACCATTATCGATTTTAAGTTCAATTAAACTCTTCCTAAACACTTAACAATTATCTTAGATAATTATATAATCATTCAAAATAATTTTTCATAAGCTGGTAATAATTTTCAGATAATTATTATCATTTATCATGAATTTTCAATCATTAATATTATAATTATATGATTTAAATACTTTAATCTCATATATTATAAGTTTTTCTTGAACATATAACTTAAATACCAGTCCAGCAACCCAGATTTGGAATCCAGCAAGCTGGATTCAAAATCTAGTATCTAGATGGCCAATCCAAAGAAACTAAATGCAATCCAAAGAATCGGATTTCAAATCCAAAGAATTAGATTGCAATCCAAAGTAGTCGGATTCAACATATTTTCAATTCAGTAAACTGTTTTTCAATCTAGCAAGTTGGATTCAACAGATTTTTCAATCCAGCAAGCTGGATTCCATATCCTTTTCACGAAAATACCAAATTAGTTTATTATTTTTCTATCCTTTGTCCAAACACATATTCATATAAATCATACACAAAAAGTATTTTTCCATAATTTTCCAACTTCATTTAGTATTTTTCAAAAATCATTTTTAGTGTGTAGCTTAAGAAATTAGCCCTATCATGCCCAACTCCAAAAACTCCCATCTCTTGACATAATCTTGTACGTGTTAACTTGAGCCTCCAGTTTAAATTTCATGGCCATCGGAGTTATAGAACTCCGGTTATAGCCATTTTCGTCATAATATCACAAAAATTAAAATTGTCATAACTTGGTCATTTTAAGTTGTAATGCGCTCATTTTTGGACAGGAGGTACTTTATACCATATATTTTTGTGTCGCAAAAGGCCGAAATTTTTCGCACAAATTAAGCTACCGAAACAGCCCCTGGAAAGTTCTTGGCAGTAGCAATTTTGGAAAAACAAGTTTTTCGCACTTTGTTAAAAATAATCCATACAGAAATCTACAACTCCTTTTTCAATGATTCCACTTGGAGATGTTAGAAAACTTATCATATTATCCTCCCAAATGTTTCTAGAATTTTTGAATGTCAAAAAAATGATGTCTTACTTTACCGGTTAATGACTTCATGACATACGGAGATGTCTTACTCAATACATTCATCATCTTTGATGATTTACATTCTTATCTTCTTCTTATAACTCTCATAGGACTCAGCACACATCGTGTCTCTGCTAGCAGTCCATATGGTACTCTGAGTGGTTTCCCACAAACAACCAACAAACAAGTTTCCATCTCATCTACACTGCCCATAATAGTGGGTTAGATCGGTTGCCAGTTTCGTATATACCTTCACTCTCTGAAGGAATTGTTTAGCCCAGCTCCCATATGTCAACCATCAAAGGTTACGATTGTACTACAACCTAAATTCATCTAACTTATTCGAACTATTAAACTATAATGTTCGTTAAGTTAATTTCTTATTCCTTATGGCTTTCTGGAAACTAAATGTCATACCTCAAGATTTATTCATCATCGTCTAAGTCATAAAGTCTTTTGTATACTCAGGACTATCATTCCATATTCATTCTACACATTTATAGCGTTAAGTATTTTACGTTACCTTATTCTTATCTTACAACGTCCGATTCATTTGACTCGGAACGTCATCCAAGTTATAAACATTAACTCGGCTTCTTTTACGTTATACGTACTTGTCTTTAATTCAGCTTCTTCACCGTTCACAGGTTTAATCATTGGTCTTCATTATCCTTATGGTTAAACCATACACGGAGTGTAGGTTTTACCCGTTTAATATTCGCGTACACTCAACCTTTACATCGGTTAAAGTGTTCAACGCTTACATTTCATTTTAATATTCTCATCCAACTGACATTCGGCTTTCATTAATCTTCTTACCATTCGCTATGACTTTCTTGATAAATCATATCTTATTTACTACCTTCGTCAACGTCTAAGATATACAACCAATGTATACTTAGAACATTCGCTCGACGCAAATACGATTCACAAGAATCGTTTACGTATTCAACGTTTACGTTACTTGCCTTTTAATTCTATTCAACCTTCATCTAAGGTTTTAATCGCTTTCATTCATTCCTATCACCTGAACCCCATGTTCAATATTCTTTCTTAATGTCAAAGCCATACGGTTCGTTGTATGCTAAGACCGATCGTTCATCGCAACAGCATTGTGTTCACAGCGTCTAAACGCTTTACATTCATATCTCATTACCACGTCATAACATTGAAATGTTATACATTACCCTCGTCAATCAACCTCTAAGGAATCACCATCATTGCAATCCCTCACGTTCATTTATCGCGACTACGGTCCCTGGATATTGGTTCGTAACCTACGTCTACATTATTTGTCTTTTAATCTCGTTTAATCTTTTCGTTCAACCTTCATAAAAGGTTTAATACACTTAATTAATTGATACATTAGTTGAACTACATGTTCATATTTCTTTCTTGCACATCCCCAAGTAATTGAGCACTTAAAATCTCATCACTGGTTTTTCTCGCTTCTGCCGTGCACAATTCGGCCGCGCGCCCCCTTCCTTTACCTCACTACCGCGGTGTCAAACTGTCGAGGCTAGCATTGCGATGCCACTCTCTTCTCTATTTCTCATGTCGCGGCGCCACTCAGTAGTAGTTGATGGCTCGGGCCTCGCACTGCAGCGCCGCCTCCCAAGGCTTGACTGACACTGCGGCGCCGAGCACAAAACCTAGAAATTTTTTCTAAGTCTTAGAAATTGCTTAAGACGCTTACTTCCTGATTCCATAACTTATTCATTATAACTCAGAACGAGGTCGTTCCAAAGCCATTTTCTTCCTTATCTATGTACTTCAATTACCCATGGACAGAACTTCGTTCTGAATTAGTTAACATGTCATTCAATTGGCTTAATCTTCGCCCTTTGTTCGTTTTACGTTTTTAACATTCTTCGTTCGTTCATCCATAATTCGATCATCCAAACTCGGAATTTGTTTGTTCTTAAGTCCACGACTCACGTTTTCTACATTCTCTTACATTCTTATGAAACCCTACATGTTCGGGTTCATTTATATACTTTATATTTCTCGTTCATCTTTTACAAAAAAAATTCCATAACTTCATTATAGCTCAGTTTTAATCTGTTCTTCATGAACGTTTCTAATGTTCCTAACCAAGCAATAAGCAACTAACTTATACGTGATGGTTTTAAACTTGTCCATCAACAACAATTATCCAACGATGGTTTTAAATTTGTCCATCAACAACGTTCTTCACGTTCTTCGCGTTCTTCGTTAGTTCTTCATTTTTAATCGATATTTTGATTACGATTTTACTTTTTCTTGGAATTTGTTGTTATAGAACACCATTCCTTACTTAATTCACCTACTCATTCATATAATCCATATGGATCGTTCTAATTAATTATGAATCGTATACTTCCTTAAGAAATTTATAAACTAAATTTCTACTACTTATTTCTTCATTTTCTCATGATTTCAACCATATGAAATCATTTCTAATATCATTTACTCCTAATTCTCATTAAGCTATGTTTTTGACATATAAACTTAAAGAAAAATTAATCAGAAGCTAGGTTTTCGGATTACCTCTCCTCTTTAATCTTCCTCCGCTGGACAAAGCGTGCACTCGGCAAGCTTTTCCTCTACCTTTTCCTTCTCTTCTCCCATCTGAACTCTCTCTCTCTCTCTCAAAGTTGTAGGATTTTTCAAAATCCTAAAAAAATAAATTAAGCTTCCTATTTATAGAAAACCAAGGTTAGGAGCATTTTAGTCATTTTGCCCCCCTAACCTCCTTACTATTCAAAGCTTAAGGACCAAGTTAACTTAGCCCTCAAGTTTTCTTAGCCCTTAAGTTTTGTAGTTCTGTCTTTTGGGTTTCGTCCGACAGTTTTTAAAACTGCGATTCTCGGAATCCAAATATTTTTAGATATTTCGTCTTTCCTTTACCGATTAACTTCTACGTATTCTTCGAATTTTCAAAAAATTGAAAAACACTTTTTAGTGTTAAGCGTTTTCCTTCACGTTTTCTCCTAACGTAACTAAACGAATGAAAAGTATATAATAGTACTTTTCGTCATTTTCTTTTCGTCCGATTTCTGCACGTTTTTCGGGAAAAAGTTTTATAAGCTTACTTAACTTTTCACAATATATTATCGTCAAATCTTTTGGCGAAATGTAATTTTGACATACCGAACTCTCAGAACGACTTAGGTTATTCAAACCCTAACCCTTAGGGTTTCGTCGAGTGAATAGTGCCTATTTCGTATTTTTCCCCAGAAAAATTTAATTTTCGTCTTGAAAATTCTTACTCGTTCAGTCTAGCTCATAGCCAGAATCCTCCCGATTAATAATCCTCCTAGGTTCTAGAACGATTAATAAACACATAGCACGGAATAGTATTAATAAAATTCATTTTATTAATAACTAATTCTTTAAATCTTAAATTTTGGACAGTCCAATTTTTCGGGTTGTCACATCTTATGATGCTTGCACTCCACCTCTTGTTTGCACCTTTGGCTAAAGTGTTAGCTTAATTAGAAATTTGACACATATGGAGAGTTTGTGAAGAGTTGGTAAATTCCATCATTACATTCATTCCCTCTTTCCCTCCTCTTCCTTGGCCAAAATTCTCCTTCATTCTAGCCCAATTGTGTTTTATTTCTAATGCTTTAATTAACTTACTTAATGTCCAACATGTTCCCTCCCACTTGGGCTAAAGGTTGGGCCACTCCTTTAATTCTTTTGGGCTTTCAAATTAGTTTCTTGGGCCAAAACAAATAACATATTCCAAAACTTCTAATATTACCATTCCCTAATTATTTAATTAGGGTTTTCATTTCCTCAAGTATAACATAAATCCTTACTCACGCACATTTATTTCCTTAACTCAATTAGACTTGCTATAATTAGACTATAAAATTAATTAACTGAGATGTATAAAATAAATCTCTTAAAATTAGTAAATTTATATACTAATATTCTCCCGTGATCATAACCCTCGATTTAATAAATTTTTCATTCCTAATATATAATTAGATTACATTAATTTCTTTTATTTGTTTATATTAATAAAATATAAACCATCACATAATATTCATATTCATTACTCACATAACTCCCATAAATATTTACCATAATATATTCTCATATATTAAGCTATATATTTAATTCAATGTCTTATTAAAATCTCTTAATGCGGTTTGCTACAATCAATAAACCTTTTTCATATGGCTTGCCATATATATTAGTACATAATCTCTTTCAATTATTAAATCGTATAGATTTTCTTAAAAAATTTAAATAACCCATCTATTTCTACTCGAGGTTTTAAATTTTAACCTTTAATTAAATCATTTAAGATTTTCTAAATTTTTTGGTTGTCAAAGTGATAGTAATGAATATCCTTGGCTCATAGTGCATGGATATTTCAATGATGTGATTGGCAGGATCATGACCATTAGTTAACAATTGTATATCTTTGGCCATAGTGCACTAATAGATAATTGATTGACATGATCATGACCATTGGTTTATAGTTGAATATCTTTGGCCCGTAGTGCAAAACTCGACAACTGATTGGTATGATCATTGTTATTACATTTGAATATCTTTAGCCTTTGGGGTATGGATATTGAGTAAACGTTCTATTAAGTGTTTGTGGCAAGGAGAAACTGTTGATTTACATGATTATATATAAATTATGAATTTAACTATAATCTTTAGTGGTTCAGGTGAAGACAAGTGATGAAAATTCTCTTTGTCTTGGGTACACAAAGAACTGGTGATGAGTATTACAAGAATGAAATATTAATGATGGACTTTTAATTTGGGGGAGATAGTAGACATTATGTTATACTTGGCTCTTCTAATGGATTATTGATTCCGCTGAAATTATGGTTGAAAACTTTTTATTATCTACCATCTGTTCTAAATCTCTAATTTATTATGATGAAGGCTATTGATAAATGAATTATCTTAGTCATAATATCCTTTACTGGGCTAGTTGAGCTCATCCTTTTCTTTCATTGTTCTCTTCTGGAAATGAGAATATAGTCGTGACTAGTCAAGGAATGGAGTGACGGTCCAGATGGTTGCTTTAGTAGTCCTCACTATTCTATGAAATAGTGTGATAATAATTATAATGAGGATTGAATTTTAGTTTGGATATTGTCTAGGAGACATTATTTGTATTAAAACTCACATCTTACGTTTTGTCGTATTCTGCAAGACAGTTGTATAATTAAGTTGTAGTTATAATCTGTACCATGTATTTGACGACTCAGAATGGGTGATGTATGCCTATTTTGGGGGCGTCACAGTTGGTATCAGAGCTTAGGGTTATGATCCCTGGATGAGATGTGAGACTACAACTGGGGGGGGGGGGAGAGGCGGGTAATTCATCCGCTAGTATGACCTACCTAAGT
The DNA here is from genome assembly GCA_020205615.1 of Panax quinquefolius. NCBI lineage: Eukaryota > Viridiplantae > Streptophyta > Magnoliopsida > Apiales > Araliaceae > Panax > Panax quinquefolius. The sequence goes on from CM035156.1 coordinate 136,509,816, forward strand.
TTATTAGTTATTTAATTGGTCGGTCGGAATATAGGGATAATATGTGGCATGTCATTTAACCTTTATTTTGAAGATGTATTCTAGTATGATATTTGAAATACAGGAGACGAGCAATGGGAAAATCATGATACAAAGAAAATAATCGAGAAGGTACAATCTGAAAAGAAAGCAATGTATTCTCATATCTTTGAACTACCAAGTACGTAAATTTTGAGGGCAAAATTTCATAAGGAGGAAAGGTTGTAAGACCCCAAATTTTATGAAATGAAAGTATTCAATGTTCTTATAATTATTAGTCTATTTAGTAAATGGTTAAACTGATAAAAAGTTAAAGTTAAGGGTGATATGTGAAAAATTTTCAAAGTAAGAAAGTTGTCATAAAATAATCGGTGATAAAAGTACAGTAATACGTCTTGTTGCATAGTAGCACATGATATTGATTATTAATACTTACGTGAGAAGTAACTCAGTTTTATTTAATTATTGTCATAGTAATTGTTGCATAGTATCTCACGTTATTGATTCAATTATTGTCATAATATTTTATATTTTTAAATCAATAATTGAGACGAAAAGGTTATTCATATTATTATTTGCATTATTGACAATGTCTAGAAAGTTCTATCGAGGAAAGGGGTTTGATCACCTAATTACGCGCCAATAAGGAGAAGTCCTTATCGGAAAGCCCCCTCTTTCCTGAGAATAATCTGGTTGTTAATATTGTGAGTTATAATATTAATGATGAATTTTATTAAAAATCGAATTTGAGTTCGGAGTTGAATTTGGAAATGCGGGCGAGATATTTGAGTCCGGAACGATGAAATTAGTAGAAATAGACTATAAACACAAAATTTGTCGGGGTTAACTTTTTGGTCAAAAAGTCAACAATTGACTTTTTCAAAAAAAAGTCAAACTTTGAAAATTTCAAAGATGAAATTGTTGATAAAAATATTTCTATTGTGTTAAAATTATTAGTGTTAGTGGAAATCGACATTTATTTCCATAATAGTTAATTTCTGGATGTTAAATTGACCAAACGGGTAATTAGTCGGATAAATGAGCAATTAATTGATATTAGTTCACATGAAAATAACTATTTGTTCACATGCATGAAACTATTAGTTCACATAAGCATGTACTATTAGGGGAGGTTGTGCAAGATTGATAATACTTGAAGGACTAGTTTAAAAATGGAGGCAAAGATGAAGGTACTAAACTGTAATAAGTCGAGCCCTTAAACGTGCAATTATCGAAACTATGTTTTCCTATAAATAGAAGCTCATTTCTTTTTTCATTCTCACCGATTCACTAAGACTCACAAAAGAAACTATAGAGAGGAGGACGAAGAGTATTCTGCTACCTCACTATTGCAGTATTCAGTCTTCTACTATGGTAACGGGTATTATTTCTATTCATACAGTACTATTCATTCATACAGTACTATTCATGGGTACTATTCATATATACGGTACTATTCACAGAGTACTATTTATGGGCACTATTCATATATACAGTACTATTCATACAGTACTATTTATTCATATAGTACTATTCATATATATGGTACTATTCACATAGTACTATTCATGGGCACTATTCATAAATATGGTATTATTCACGGGGGTAGTATTCTCGAAGTATATACTATTCATGGGGTACTATTCACAAAGTACTATTCATGGGGTATTATTCACTATGAAAAATTGATTCTTTTCTGTCCAAATTATTTTTGATACGTGAATATAATTCTTGAATTTTACTCCACAAAGTAGTATCATGTTGACAATTTGGACATTTTTTAACTCGTATTCGTGAAAGATGTTATATTCTTCATACTGATACGGGTTGTCATTCTATTCCTTATTAATTTGTGGGAATAACATGTCTACACGGATTACCGCATGCCTGGTGAATAACCCTTCATATTCATTCTTTATTAATCTGTGGGTATAACCTGTCTACTATTGGGTGTAAATCTAATTATGCATTGCACGCAAGTATACGTGATCAACAAGTAATATAATTATAGACACTCAAAATTTTCTGCACACCTGTTACTAACATTGTAGGAGGGCAGAATCGTCTTTCGGAGATAACCCTGGAAGACAGCTCACAATCCATTCTGGATACTACCGAAAGTTCATTCTCCATTCCGGATACTACCAGAAGTTCATGCTCAAACCCTGAACACACACCGGGAACATCATTTCCAACCTTGGAAATAACCCTGAGTTTCATCCTTGGCGATAACCCCAAGGAATATTGTTGCAGTTCCGGCGATAACCCCAGAAATGCTTGTTTCAAATGCGATCAGCTTCAATCAGACCTCCTGCTGAGGCACTCATACTGAAGACCCAAAGACTAACACCGGGTAGGTAGGCATCCACAAGATGAAATTGCGGCATTCAACACTTGCAGCAGTCCAATCTCAGATATAACCTTGAGTAACGTCTTCTTTCAACTCAAATCGGCGATAACCCCAATGAGGAGTCAAACATCATCTTGCCACCTCAACATCTGCGCGTTGTCTCAACATTTCAGACATATATATTTACATACAACAATGTCCTTCAAGAACCAGGATTTCCAATCCCGAGTGACTATTACGCATGGCAGCACACCGGATAGAATTTGAAGCTTGAAGACCATGGGCATGGTCCCCTCTTCCTGACTTCGTACAATCTCTAATCCATGTCATTGCGTAATTCTCAACACAAGCAGTTTGAAGAAGGTCTTATATACCTCATTCGGATGCTTGGATTGAAGTTCTGTAAGTTTGAGCGAACATCATAATGTACGAGTGCACGTACTTCGAGACGTCGGGACCTGTTAGAACCCGGTAGCCAAGAGGTGCATCTGCGGCGTACCAAGTGTGATATATGCTGGCCGCAGCAGTACACTGCATGCCCCCCTCTATAAATAGAGGACTTGGGGCAACCATTTTAGAAAAAAGGAAAAGGCGAGGAAGCACTTTCAAATTTTCTTTCTACACACCATATATTGAGTGCTTGCTCTTTTTAAACACTTGTTAACTCACATATAGCTATACATTTACCAACGGAAGCTGAGTGTTCACCCATATAGAGTCATAGAAGTCTGTATTAGCAGCCCACTGTAAGCCTTCTAACAATCTATAAAGCATTTCTCTTCATCTTTGCACACACTATTCTACACATTGAGAGTCGTGTTACATGCATATGCCCGAACTTCGGTCCGTGGTTTTCATTTCTGTCTATATATATATATATATATATATATGTATATATTTTATATATGGACTAACATTATCGAGTTATGCCTCGATTGAGCCTGAACTTCTATGCTGTAGCGCGTTTACTTTTATATATATATATATATATATATATATATATATATATATATATATTGTTGTTGGACATAACCGATGAGCCGTAATTTTACATCCCGAAGCGCTTACATGCTTTTATATATATATATATATATATATATATATATATATATATATATATATATATATATATTATATATAATTGTCAGGACATATCCTGATGAGCCCTGAATTTTACATCCTAATTGCATTTATCGCTTTTATATATATATATATATATATATATATATATATATATATATTACATATACGTCTGTCAGCCACGAGTTTACTTTCGTGGCCTTTTATAGATTTCTTTACATTTCGTCCTACCTGGTGTTTACTTCGTGGCAGTTGATCGCTTTTACAATTTTATTTACATTCAGTCCCGCCTGGAGTTTACTTCGTGGCGGTTGATCACATTTAATGCTTTATTTACATTTCTGATCCCCCGTGGATTCATTTCGTTGTGGTTGATCATGTCCATATATATATATATATATGCTTACTACTTTCCGTACAAACTGCAGTATCATGTGAGCCTAGGAATCATGTGATCACAGATTCACCATCAATCTAGATTCTTGCCTCCATGATGGACCTTTTTTCAAATTGTAAGCGACTTGTACATTATGTACAGTGTACGAATTTCCTTAGATGGCTATCATGCCCATGACGAGTTCGACACTGCTGTATAGTATTTTCTCGAAGGTGCCTCGCATCTCGAAAATAAAAGCAAACAAGCTGAACATTTAACAATAAAATGGAAGTATAAAAAGTTCTCAATTCCTATTGAGCACAGGGTTTGAAAAACATCTTTTTATAAAACTTCATTGCTATATCTGGTTAAAACTGAATTTTTCTAGAAATTCAAACCCGATGTATATAGGTGCGAACGAGGCCTCGCACTACTTTCAAATAAATTGCACATTAATCCACACACACACACACATTAATACAATAGTTTCTCTGAGAAGTGGCAGTCACTGTGGTAACACAGATGTCGGGGGGTGCCTAACACCTTCCCTCCACATAATCAAGCCCCCGGACCCATAATGAATCTCGGTTTCACAGAACCCGTTTAGCAGTGTCAAATTATTGGGTCAATGTGCAAACCTTTTCGGTTGCGTTGGTGCAACCAGTTAAAAACACCAACTGGCGACTCTTAACAGTCCATCGTCGACATTATACATTTCGGACCTTTTTCACTTGTTTTTTAAAATTAATCTCACATTAACATGAGAACACCAAAGAACAAGTAACGAAAAGGGACAAATAAAAATCTCGACATCGACAGGTGGCGACTCTGTTGGGGACTCCAGTAAGAGGGCTTAAGCCGCTATTACAAGCTTTTCAAAATTATTATATGCTTGTGTGTAAATGTTTCATTTACATTTATGATGAATGTGTACGAAAGCATCCTACTTACTGCACTGCTAAATATCTATTTGTGATATTAGTGCTTCGCACATGTCATCATTTTGCATAAACGGTGAGACACATTGTATGTGAATGTATGTTGTGTGGTTCCTCCAATAGGAGGCTATCCTGTCAGTGTTTGATTACTGGACTCGCAGGAAGACTAATTCCAACGAGGCTCAGGAAAGGCACCACCCAGATTCGCTCCAGTTGAACGACCAGATTAACTTCCCGTCAAGTAGATTGCGATGATCTGGGGACCTTCATGCCAAAAAGCCATGAGAGTAACCCTAAGATAGGTCAACCTCTGATAATCCAAACGCGGTAGAAAGTCTCTTCATGCTTTCCATTTTCAATTACTTGTAAAAGCATTTAGTTATAATTTTATTCCCTGTTCATCCATATGTAATGGAAAATATGAAGAATATATGTGCATACATAACATGTTATCAATTAACAACCGGTTTTGCAGGACAAAATTTCTAAAACGGACATATTTTGATAACATTTACATTATCCCTAAGACTAAACTACATAAGTCTTTTGTAGGGAAGCAATTGGGCCTGTTACCCGCTCAAAATCTAAAAAGGCCACGAGCCTACAGCCAATCATGTCTTCTTCCGACCAGTCTAATCCTGTTTCTCGAGAAGAATTTGATGGATTGAGTAAACAAATTACAGACTTGGCTGTTTTGCTTAAAGAATTGCATCAGTCTACTCAGTGTACGAAGATACCTACACATACCGAATCCTCTGCACAAGGGGGAGCTCAGGGTTTGGAAAAAACAATTCCAGAACCTCAGTTGGATACGACCAACAAAGACCCTGACCATGCCCATCTCAAATGAGATCCAGACACCGGTGACATCAGGAAAAAGGTCCTCCAAATGGAGGAAACTATCCGCGTTCTCAAAGGGATTGGAACACATGGAAATGTTTCATATGCTGACCTTTGCATATTTCCTGGTGTTCATTATCTAGAGAAATTCAAAACCCCTGAATTTGAAAAATATGACGGGTTAGGGGATCCTTACACACATTTAAAAGTGTTCATTGGAGAACTTGGATCTTATGCGAAAAATGAGAAGCTCAGAATGCAACTGTTCTAGAAGAGTCTGACTGGAGAAGCCCATTTGTGGTGTACCAGATTAGACAATTCAAAGATCCACAGTTGGGAAGAACTAGCTCACGCCTTCCTCACTCAATACAGTTTTCAATCTTAGATGGCTCCTGACCGGTACCAAATTACCAAGGTCAAGAAACAGTCTAATGAGTCTTTCAGAGAGTATGCTTAAAGGTGGAGGTGCCTGGCTACTCAAGTTATTCCTTCCATGACAGAATCAGAAATGGTCATGACTTTCATAGATGTACAGAAAGCTCATTTCTATGAGAGAGTTCTAGCTGGTATTGGCAAACCATTTTATGAAATAATTAAGCATGGAGAAATGGCTGAGATGGGATTGAAGTTTGGTAAGATTCAAGACCTAGCCGCTCTTAAAGTAGTTGCTGAGCACATCCAGTCCGGTTCTTATGGAAACAACCCCCGGAGAGTCCATAAAAAGAAAGAGGAGGATGTTTCCTTAATACTACAATGACAGAAAGGCAATCAAAGCATGCCTATACAGAGGAGAAACTACTCCCCTTTCCAAGCACACTCTTTAAATCCTCCATTGTCCAAAAGTGGAAGAAAAGCGACCTCGAACGTTCACACCCTTAGGGGACTCGCTCGAGAATATTCTTGTTCTTCAGACTACTCAGAAGAAAATCACACGTCTTCTTCCACCAGCCAAACCTAATGGGAAGGGTTTTAATGCTACTCAGAAGTGTTATTATCATGCCGGAGCACCTGGACATGATACTCAAGATTGTTGGGCCTTGAAACACAAGATCCAAGACTTAATAGACAATGGTGAGATTGTAGTCACCAAACTAGATCAACCTTATGTGCAAGACAACCCTCTTCCTCAACACAAAGAAGAAGAGGTCAACATGATTAGTTGGAGTGCTGGACAGAGTTCCAGTTTTAACGGCGAAACATCCCAAACCTTTAAAGACGGTGTTGACAGATGGGATTACGCAAAGTTCCAATTTACTATGGAATGAAAGATGAAAGCTCTTTGAAAGAAAATTGAGCAATTGGCAGAACTGGTGACCCATCAACATCAAGTCACACGCCAATTAATCAGGCAAGAACATGCCTACCTCCTTCCATTTGTTATGAATGCTCCACCCTCACCTTCAGAAAGTGAAGCTATGGAGGATAAGTTTGCAAAGCGAGTAAATGCTAAAGCCCGTCGGGATTTTGCCAATCAGAGGGAGATCACCTATTTGAGCCAACATATGGAGGAAATATTTCAAATAATGATCAATGAAGGAAGAATTACATCCCTTCTGCCTCCAATTAATCGTCGTGCAGGACGGTTTAACCCTGATGGAGTGTGTCAGTATCATTCCTATTCTCGCGGTCATAGCACAGACGAATGTTAGGCACTCCGCCATCTCATTCAAAATCTTATTGATAGCGGTGTCCTGCAAATGTCAGATGACGACACTGTGCAACTTGAAGGTGGGAGTACATTTCCTACTAAATGGAAGGGATCAGTAGCAGTTATATCCGACGAGGATGATGAGACTGTCAAAGCATTTCCGATACGAGCAATTCAACTCAAAGGAGCTGACAATCCTTTGAAAGTGGCTGCACCCGAGCCAATTTCTTTACATTGCAGACCACAATATCCTGTTGTCAGCTTACACAATGTTCCATGGAATTATGGAAAAGATGAAGGATCCACGTCTCATACTACTACTACAGTGTCGAGGGATAATCCACTGTATCTTCCTCAAAGGGTTATCAAACCTACCCTCAAATCAAAGGGGAAGATTTCCATGGAGAAGATTGAACAATTCCTCCGCACTATGGGTCATAATGAAGCCAAGGTGGTTCTAAGCTTAAAAGAAGCTCCACATCATATATCAATTTTGGACTTAGTTTTCTCTTTCGAGGAGCACCGGAAGATTTTACTCAAGGTTTTAGAAGAAGCCTACTTACCACAATCAGTGAATGTAGAAAAATTTCAACATATGGTTGATCACATTTTCAACAAAAATATGATATCCTTCACTGATGATGATATACCTCCCGAAGGGACCGGTCATTGCAAGCCATTGCACATTACAGTTTTTTCCTCCGAGTATATGTTAGCTGGAGTTTTAATAGATGGAGGTTCATCTCTAAATATTTGTCCTTATGCCACCTTGACAAAGATGAATGTTAATCTCAAGCAGATCCAAAGTAGCCATACGGTGATCAAAGCTTTCGATGGATCTGGGTGAAATTCCATTGAAAAGATTGAGCTGCCAATTAAGAATGGCCCAAATACATTTAATATCTCCTTCCACGTCCTCAAAATAGACTCGTGGATACAACCTTTATTATTGGGGAGACCATGGATACATATGGTCGAGCCGCTCCTCCACATTACATCGACAAATCAAGTACATTATCAACAACAGTTTAGTCACTATCAATGCTGAGCCGGAGTATCTTGACCAAGGAGATCTGCCAATCATCAGTTTTAACTCTAAAGTTAAGCCGGCTAGATTTCATACTTTGGAAGTGAGCAACACTCAATATCAACCTATTGGAGTACCACTTCCCGTACCCAAGATTTCTATCGAGGTTATGTCGGCTACTCATGAAATGATATCATTAGGTCATCAGCCTGGACAAGGGCTTAGTAAAAATCAACAAGGTATTAAGCACCCTATTCAAATGTCTAGTAGAACTAGAACAGATTTTGACTAGGCTATTATGCCAATTCGATCATAGGAATCACGCACAACACAAAGTGATTCCTCAAACTTCCACCACACTACGGCGATTTATTCCATCTCGCACCGCATGAGTGATCTGATCTCCGATTAAGGTGCTAGCCCATGTTGTGGCTATGTTGTTTCCCAAGCCAGTACCGTTCAAAGAGAAAGAGGTGCTAATTCCTGATCCCAAAGTGGAAGAAAGGGAGCAAAACGCAAACATGACATTGCTTTAATGATGTCCGTCATACGCATCATTGTTCATGATGAACATAAAAATCGATATACCCCAGACGATGATTGCCCAGATATCATGGTTATCATTCGGGAGAAGGAGGGCAATGACAACCCCTCTATCACTTTAGTCTATCGGGACTTTGCCCTCGACAATTGGAGTAGCACTCCATGCATTGGTCGACGAGGGTAAAACGGGCAGAAAATCCCTCTGCCCTGTAGATAACTTTAATTGCTTACTTTTCTATAAAGTATTAGCAGTTATTTTATCAGTACATGCTAACACTTTGTATGATTAAACAGTTTCATATATTAAGTGAAAGCATCTTTTGATTTCAGGACTCTGAATTTAGATGTGCATGTACTTGCTGGTGATGTGCCTTCTCTCCACAAGGGCTGTATCTTTGATGCAAATTTTGACTCAGACTTGATGGACATATAATAGGACATTGAGACACCTCAGCAGATTAAGGAATGGGTCGCAGACAAACCTAAACCCAACCTTGACCAAACCACTTCTTTCAATCTTGAAACCTTAGAAAACCCTAAGCCAATCCAGATTGGTTCAGACCTTACTCCAAACCAACGGAATGACATGGTTGTGCTATTAACCCAATTCCAAGATGTGTTTGCATGGTCTCATGAAGACATGGTGGGTTTGTCCACTGACATTATTCTTCATCGCCTTCCCATTAAAGAAGGATTTAAGTCGGTTAGGCAGAAGCTCAGGCGATTAAAACCTGAGTGGAGTTTAAAAGTTAAAGAAGAAATTGTGAAACAATTTCAAGCTGGCATTATCATGGTGTCTACATATTCGGAATGGATATCCAACATTGTTCCCGTGCCTAAGCCAGGAGGAAAGGTGCGAGTTTGCGTGGATTATCGGGATTTGAACAAAGCTTGTCTTAAAGATAGCTTTCTCGTACCTTTTATCCACATTCTTATTGACAATACTGCTCAGTACGGTATGTACTCCTTTGCAAATTGCTTCGCGGGGTATCATCAAATTATGGTTACCGAGGAAGATCGTGAGAAAACTGCTTTCATCACGCCTTGGGGAACTTTTTGCTACAGATGGTTGTCATTCGGCCTCATTAATGTCGGGGCAACCTACCAGTGAGCTATGATGGTTCTTTTCCACGATTTAATGCACAAACAGATAGAGATCTATGTGGATGACATCATTGTCAAATCCCGAAGGGAGGAAGACCACTTAGACCATCTCAGAAAGTTATTCAACAGGTTGCATAAGTACAACTTGAAGTTGAATCCAGTCAAGGTCGCCTTTGATGTCAAATTAGGCATGTTGCTAGGTTTCTTAGTCACCACAAAGGGATTGAGTCGATCCTACCAAAATCCAGCCATCAAGGAAATGCATTGCCTCGAATGCAGAAAGGAAATACGGGATTTTTGGGAAGAATCAACTTCATTAGCAGATTTATTACTCAACTCACAAAGAACTCGTGAGCCCATCTTCAAGCTATTAAGGAATAACTCATCCATGAAATGGAATGATGAGTTCCGTAAAAGCCTTCCTTACAATTAAAGAGAAGTTAGTTAACGCCCTAATTTGGTACCTCCGTGGATGATGTTCCCCTATTTATATACCGTCCCATTAATGACAATACCATGGGTCAGATCTTTGGGCAAAAAGAAAATAGAGTCAAAGAACGAGCTATCTATTACCTCGAGAAGAGATTCAAAGATCGATGAACACAAGTACATTCTCGATTGAGAAGACTTGTTGTGCTTTGGCATGGGCTTCCATGAGGTTACAGCATTACCTCCATGGTCACACAACCCATCTTATATCCCGCGTGGATCCTCTCAAGTATATGTTCAGTAAGCCCTTACAAAATTATCGACTGTCCAGATGGTAGTTGATACTACAACAATTTGACATCGTCTACGTGATGCAAAAGTCTGTCAAAGGTCAAGGAATTGCGGATCAATTGGGTCATCGCACTGCGCAGGGATACAAACCCTTGAAACATACTTCCCGATGAAGGGGTGATGACAGTTCAAAGAACACCATCAATACGATGCATTCCACACATGGAAAATGTATTTTGATGGAGTTGTTACACAAAAGGCTCTGGAGCCGGAGCAATTCTAGTGTCCCAGATGCGGGAGCGATATCTCATCACCGCAAATTGCGGTTTGTCGGCACCAACAACACAAATGAGTATGAAGGTTGTATCATGGGGCTAAAACTTGCCCGTTCAATGGGCATCAGGCGGTTAACTGTATTTGGGGATTCCGAATTGGTAATCAAACAATCCACGGGAATCTATCAAACCAAAGAATTACATCTTCTGCCTTACCATCAGCAAGTTGTACAAATGGCTTTGGAGTTCAAAGAAATCTCATTTCTACAGATTCCTCGTAATAGGAATGATTTTGCGGATGCACTAACAACGTTGGCCTCCTTAATTCACATACCTGACAAGGAAAACATGCTAAGCATCACATTTGCCCTACAAAGGACCCCAACTTATGGGAACTACGTTGGAGAAGTATCGGATGAGCTACCTCCCGTCCACCACCCTTGGTATCAGCATATCAAGGAGTATCTGCGAGATAGATCTACACCCACTGAGGTGAGCCTAACTGAGAAGAGGCGGATCCATCGACTCGCTATGAAATTCTACTTGAATGAGATGCACTCTACAAAAGAGATGCGAGATTAGGTCTCCTCAAATGTCCGGACAAATTCCAAGCTCGAGAGGCTCATGGATGAGATCCATGGTGGAGTATGTGGCCCACACATGAGCGGCCCCTTACTTGTCAAGAAAATTCTCAGAACAGGACATTATTGGATAACACTCAAATGACTGTGATGATCACGTTAAGAGATGCTATAAATGCCAAATTCATGGGAATGCCATCCACGCCCCTCCAAGTGAACTCCATAATATGAGTTCGCCATGGCCCTTCTCAATGTGGGGAATGGACGTGATCGGGCCCATCGAGCCCAAAGCCAGTAATGGACATCGATTCATATTCACCATGATCGACTACTTCACCAAGTGGGTAGAAGCAGCCTCCTTCCCCAAGGTTACCAAAGAAGTCATCATTGCTTTCATAAGAAACAATGTAGTCTATCAATATGGACAACCAGAGGTCATTGTGTCAGACAATGCTAAGAACCTCAACAACAAAATGATGGAGGAGTTATGCAGTAAATTCCACATTAAACACCTTAACTCCGTCATCTACCGTCCAAAGAAGAATTGTGCTGTTAAAGCGACTAATAAAAATATCAAGAAGATCATACAGAAAATGTCCGCCAATCACAAAAGATGGCCTGACCTCTTGCCTCTGACTTTATTAGCCTACAGAACTTCAATGCGTACTTCCACTGGGGCAACCCCCTACTCATTAGCCTATGGGATGGAAGCAGTGCTCCCCATAGATGTGGAAATGGAATCCCTCAGAGTATTAATGGATGCTCAGTTGGATGAAGACCAATGGGTACAAGACAGGTATCACCAATTGTCTTTGATAGGCGAAAGGTGAACCGCGACAATCTTCCATGGTCAATTATATCAACAAAGGATCGCACGATCCTACAACAGAAAAGTCTGACTACGGTAATTCAAACAACATGACTTGTTTTTAAAGAAGATCATCGACAACCAAGATCAATCTAAGGGAAAATTCGCTCTTAACTGGGAAGGCCCTTTTGTTGTCAAGGAAGTATTGACAGGAGGTGCTCTCAGACTACAGGAAGTGGATGGCAATGAATTTCCACAGTTTATCAACTCGAACACCATGAAACGGTACTATGTATGAAGTTACCATCAAGCAAACATCCTGGTATTGATCATCCAATCACCAGTCATTTCGGTTTTTTAACCCTCTTTTCACAAACTCTTCTGCCCCTCAGGGAAACATACACTTCAAACCAGCAGCCTGGTTTCACCTTGCTTCAAACCAGCAACCTGGTTTCACCTCACATGGAATCAGCAGCCTGGTTCCACTTCATTTCAAACCTTCCATATAATTTCGGTTATCCTACACATGGGATTGAACCTTTCACACCTGCAGTTTATCCTAAATACGGGATTAAACTTTTCTACGCTTTCAGTTTGTCCTGAAAACAGGATCAACCTTTTTCCACACCTGCAGTTTTTCCCCATTATGGGATCAAACTTTTCTCCCCACAAGATAGCTCACACACAGATTCACACTTCTCTTTGGTCATGATTCGCCTTGAGGGCTTAACTACGTCGACCTGATCTCCCTGATACACGGGAGTACGTAGGCAACCATATTCTATATGGCCCGATCGCAATAAACACAAAACAAAAAAACATTTCTGCCCTTTCTCTACAAAAACAACAAAAACATTTCTACACCCATCTGCCTTTCACGTTCAGTGTTGAACCTCTTACACCAAGTTCGAACTACGCAGACTTGATCTCCTCTTCAATAGGAGTACATAGGCAGCTATTTATTGTTCAGTCTAACCATTACCAGAACAAAAATATTTATCACACGGTACTGGGATCAACCTTTAATTCACCACATTTCATCGGTTTCAGACCGAGGGATGGAATTACCCAATCTCTCCTCACAAATAAGAGATTTGGTGACCATCTAAGTTGCGGTTGTGCCTCAAAGAGCAATACCCATCCATAAAAGATGGAATTAACTAGGCTTCTCACAAATAGAAGTATTGGCGCCATCCGTAGTGCGCATCGATCTCGAGAGAGGAAAAGCCAAACTCATCTCCACATTTCCATACAGAAACTAGTCCCAAGACACCAAAGATGGTAGGGAATCATACAGATCAATGATCCGTTCTGAGAGATCCTGCGATGGCTCAATGTCCACATGTCAAGGACAAGTTTAGAATGCATCAAGATCACAAGGCCCTGAAGAAACAGGCAAATATCAAGCAAGTATCATGGCATAACTGAAAGGGAAGTAAATCAAAATATATTTCTTTGCCATATATAATATTGTTTGATATATACATCTGTGTTGTACATGACAAAGTATTTAAGCTAGTCTGTGCAAGAAAATACAAAGCTATCTACGGATCTATGTGTATGCGGACTATCAGATGTAACATAACATCTCTCTTTGAAGAAGGAGGTAAAGCTGCAAGCTCTTGCCCAAGGGTATCTACACGAGCTAGCAGATCTGATGCTGACTGCATGATATCATGATGCTCATCTATGTATGCACTCATATCGGCAAGAATGCCAGTCGTCTGGGATCTCACAGAAGTGATGTCTGCAATGGCCACATCCCTAGCAGATAGGGCAGCATCCCTCTCCACGATCAATGCATCCCTGGCTGATCTAGCCTCATCCCTCTTTGACAGAGCGGAGTCTCTCCCATCAAGAGCTGTCAACATCGCGGCCTTAGCCTGATCTCTCTCATAGGTCATCAGATGTAAGCTCTGCTCCAAATATTGTGTTGAATCGAGTATCGCTGGCACTTTTCAGAGGGGAGAATCCATCACATATCTTTGGCGACCCAAAGATCAAGTCCCCATCAATCGAAGTGTCATCCTCCTCCATAGGCTCCTCCTCGCTGGACTCACTATCCTACACTGTGGATACTACCATAGTCGATGCAGTCTCTATCTCCATCCATGCTGAATACTCTGTAGAATAACCCGGATGGCGGACAGAAAAATCAGCTAGCTCTCGCTGATCCCAACAGGTATACAACCTGGCTCTGTCCTCTGCTAATAAACGCCGAGAAGCGAAGCTTATATATATAATTATTATTACTTGTTGGGCACTCAAATGCTCATCCTTGCTTAAATTAAATGTTTTCAGCTAAGTGTGAACAACCTGAAGGCTCTGCTAAGAACAAGAGAAAGGAAAAGGTTGCTGAATGATTTCAATGTTATCTTATGTAATAGTTTAATATTATTAAGACAATGTTATATATTTATTATCATGTATTGTAAGGAATGATTAAAGGTTATGTACTTGGGAGCTAGACTTTGATAATTATGTAAATTAAGTTTAATATTTATATTATTGTTATTATTATTAGTTTTATTCCCCACATAGAAATGGTATCGTGAAGCACCTTGAATTCGGTTTCAAGTACACGAATTTGGGGCTTTATAGGTTGGTATCAAAGCTTTAGGGTTAGAAACCTTAGGGGATAGACCTTAGGCTATAACCTTAAAACAGAGGGAAACGTTAAAATATAAAATAACTCATATAGAGTTTATAAAGAGATGAATTGACTAAATTCATCGTGAAACAAAATAAAAGATAACTTATACAAAACTATTATTTGTCAAAGTGTATATACTATATGCTAATCAAGATAATTTATGTGTGTAGATGTACGGTGGAAAAGACTTGTTATATGCTTATAGCATGAAGAAGGATCAAATCCATACCCTCGAGCTAATATCGAAGCCAATAGTGAAATAGAGACTCGTAATGAAAATAACTCGCATTTAAGTGGTTATTATAGAAAATGTAGTACCGGATCCTAGATGGTGGAGCTAATAGATAGTGATTCGGACACTAAAGTTGAAGTTTAACACGCATCAACAGAGGTGCAAGATCCGAGGAACAAGGTTTCTTCTCCGAAAAGCTATGGGAAGTAGAAAAGTCATTAAATAGTCAACTGCGTTAGACGTTAATAGAAACAATGGAAGAACAAGATAAACTTAAAATCCAAATTAATCAGATGGGAGCCACAAGCAACACATCGTGTTCAGCTCCGAGCAAGAAGGGGAAAAGAAAGATAGAAGACCATGACTTAGGAAAGTCCGACAAGAAGAAAGGGAAAAGATTATGTTACCTTTGTGGCTATGAGGGACATACCACTCTGTATTGTCCCGACTATAAATCAGAAACATGTTTTATCTATGGGATAGAAGGTCATCAGGCGAAAGGTTGTCCAAGAAAAAGGTGTAGTGAATAGGTAGTATATGTTCTATTGTGTAGGTATGTTTAATGTTAAGTATGTCTGTGTAATGTAATGTTCCCAACTTTTGGTATTAGTCAAGGCTGTAAATCCCGACTTTTGTAGTCACAAAGGGATGAATGATGTTTAAAGCAATATGTGTTATGCTATGTAAAGTATTCGCTAAACGAATATGAATCTAAGTTTGAGTAATGAAATGAGTTAATATACTAAATGTAGACACTCAAAATTTTCTGCACTCCTATTCCTAACATTGCAGGAGGGTAGATTTGTCTTTTGGAGATAACCCTGAAGACAACTTACATCCATCTTGGATACTACCTAAGTTCACTACAACCCGGAACACAAACCGAACATCATCTTAAATCTGAACACACACCGGGAGTGTTATTTCCAATCTCGGAGATAACCCTGAGATATGCAGATCAAAAGACCGACAACAACACCGGAGAAGACAGTCCTGTCTCAGCGATAACACCGCGACGTTCAGTTCCAGTCCCAAAGACAACATTGGGAGTAGCAACCCCATCCTTGGTCATAACCCCAAGGGATGCCATTGCAGTTCCGGCGATAACCCCGGAAATGATTGTTTCAAACACATGTAATCAGCTTCAATCCAGATGACAGTGAGGCATACAAACAAGCAGTCCAATCTCAAATGTAACCTTAAGCAACGTCTGCTTTCCGCTTAAACCGACGATAACCCCGGTGAGGAGTCACAACGTCATTTGTCCACGTCAACAAGATGATATCACAGCATAACAACAAGTGGTCCAATCTCACCAGAACTCGACGAGTAACGCCTCACTTTCAACTCAAACCGGTGATAACCCCGTCGATGAGTCAAGTGTCATCTTGTTCCTTCGACAAATGGCATGTTGTCTCAACACTTCATACATACATACATACAAAAATGTCCCACAAGAGCCGAAGAATTACAATCCCGAGTGACTATTACGTGTGGCAGTACTTTGGACAGAATTTGAAGCTTGAAGACCATGGGCATAGACTCCTCTTCCTGACTTCATACAACCTCAAATCCATGTCATTACGTAACTCTCGACACAAGCGATTCAAGAAGTACAAATATACTTTGTTCGGATGCTCGGATTGAAGTTTGCAAGTTCGAAGCGACATTATAGTGCACGATCGCACGTCATTACGAGACAATGGGACCCATGAGGTTTCGGATCCATACGACTAGCCAGCAGGTACAATTGGGGCTTCCATGGGTGTACCTGTGGCCATCAGTCTATAAATATAGGCTGAGGAGTCAGCCATTTGAGGGGGAGAGAAGGAAAAAGGCGAGGAAGCCATGTCCATTTTGCTCTGCATACACATCTTTTGAGTGTTTCCTCTTCTTTAAACACTAGTTAGCTCACATATAGCTACTTTTTATCCCAGGGGAGCCGAGTGTTTATCCATTTATAGTCTAAGAAGTCTACTTTGGCAGCCCACTGTAAGCCTTCTTACATTCGATAAAGCCTCTTTCTCATATATCACACAATCGTTGTACACGCTGATAGTCGTGTGAGTGTGTTTGCCCTTGACTTCTATCGCTGGTTTTCATTTCATACGTATTTATATACTAATATATGTATATATTTCATATATATGGACTAACATTATCGAAGTTATGCCTCGATTGAGCCTGAACTTTGATGCCCGAGCATTTATCCGCTTTTATATATATATACTTATATATATAAATCGTGGTCGAACTACATGCGATGAGCCCGATTTTACATCCAGAGCGTTTAATTGCTTTTATAGAGTTGCATCGTGGTAGTTGATCCAAGATGTATATATATATATATATATATATATATATATATATATATATATATATATATATATATATATATATATATATATATATAATCGCCATCTTGCTTTTCCATACAAATTGCGAGATCATGTGAGCCTAGGAATCATGTGATCACTGTGTTCAATCTCATCAATCTAGATTCGGTTCCCATGATGGACATTTTTAGTCATAAAGCAACTTGTACATTATTTTACAAAGGTCTAAGTTTCCTTGGATGGTTGTCATGCCCATGAGGAGTTCGACACTACTGTATATTATTTTCTTGAGAATGCTTCGCATCTCAAAAATAAAAGCAAACAAGCCGAACATTTAATAAAATGGATGTATGAAAAGTCTCAATTCCTATTTAGCACAGGGTTTGAAAAACATCTTTTATAAAACTTCATTGCTATATCTTGGTTAAAACTGAATTTTTCTATAAAATTCAAACCTTGTGTATATAGGTGTGAATGAGGCCTCGCACATTGATCATGTTGACAATTTGGACGTTATTGAATTCTGGATAAATTAATTCTTGAACTTGTTTTGTTGGATTCTTATATCATTGTCATCATCCTCATGCTTATATTATGTTTAAAGTCATTTGTGGCCTGTTGTGCATAGATGGACTTGGTATGATTATGACCAGGGATTATTCGATATAATCATGATCGCAATGTTACAAATGATGTGGTAAAAGTCCTCATTGGCCTGTAGTGCATTGATGGACAGAGTTGTTGGCATGATCATGACCATTGATGAATATAAGAATATCCTCGGCCCATAAAGGTATGGATAATTTGTGGTTGTGATACTAATGAATATCCTTAGCCGTAGTGCACTACTTTCAATTAATTGCACATTGATCCACACACACACACACACATTTATATAACAATTTCTTTGAAAACTGACGGTCACCATGGTAACACGGATGTCGGGGGGTGCCTAACACCTTCTCTCCACATAATCAAGCCCCCGAACCCTTAATGAATCTCGGTTTCACAGACCCATTTAGCAGTGTCAAATCACTAGGTCAATGTACTAACCTTTTTGGTTGCGTTAGTGCAACCAGTTAAATACACCAACTGGCGACTCTTAAAGTCAATCGTCGACATTATACATGTCGGACCTTTTTCACTTGTTTTTTCAAACAAATCTCACATTAACATGAGAACACCAAAGAACAAGTAACGAAAAGGACACCAAAAATTCCGACGTCCGACAGTGGCGACTCACTGGGGACTCCAAAGAAGAGGGCTTAAGCCGCTATTACAAGCTTTTCAAAATTGTTATATGCTTGTGTGTGATTGTTGCATTTACATTTCGATGAATGTATACGAATGCATATTAATTATTGCAGACCGCTAAATATCTATCTGTGATATTAGTACTTAGCACATGTCATCATTTTGCATAAACGGTGAGACACGTTGTATGTGAATGAATGTTGTGTGGTCCCTCCACCAGAGGCTATCCTGCTTGTTTGATTATCGGACCCGTGGGAAGAATAATTCCCGGCTTAGGAAAGGCACCACTCAGATTAACTCCAAATTGAAAGACCTGATTAACTTCCCATCGAGTAAATTGCGATGATCCGGGAACCTTCATGCCGAAAAAGCCGTGAGAGTAACCCTAAGATAGGTCAACCTCTGATAAACCAAACACGGAGGAAAGTCTCTTCATTCTTTCCATTTTCAATTACTTGTAAAAGCATTTACTTGTAATTTTATTCCATGTTCATCCATATGTAATGGAAAATATGAAGAATATCTGTGCATGACATATTATCAATTAACAAACCAGTTTTGCAGGAAAAATTCCTAAAACGAACATGTTATGATAACATTTACATTACCCTAAGACTAAACTACGTAAGTCTTTTGTAGGGAAGCAATTGGGCCTGTTACCCGCTCAAAATCCAAAAAGGCCACAAGCCTACAGCCAATCATGTCTTCTTCTGAACAGTCTAATCTTGTTTCCCGAGAAGAATTTGACGGATTGAGTAAATAAATCACAGACTTGGCTATTTTACTGAAAGAATTACACCAGTTTACTCAGGGTGCGAAGATACCTACACATACAGAACCCTTTACACAAGGAGTTCAAAGTCTGGAAAAAACAATTCCAGAACATCAGTTGGATACAACCAACAAAGACACCAAAGGCACCCATCTCCAAGGAGATCCAGACAACGGTGACATCAGGAAGAAAGTCCTTTAAATGGAGGAAACCATTCGTGTTCTCAGAGGGATTGGAACTCATGGTAGTGTTTCATATACAGACCTTTGCATATTCCCTAGTGTTCATTATCCATAGAAATTTAAATCCCCTGATTTTGAAAAGTATGACGGATTAGGGGATCCTTATACATATTTAAAAGTGTTCATTGGAGAACTTTGGATCTTATCTTTGAGAATGAAAAACTCGTAATGCGCTTATTTCGAGAAAAGTCCGACCGGAGAAGCCCGTTCATGGTATACCAGATTAGACAACTCTAAGATCTATAGTTGGGAAGAGTTGGCCCACGCCTTCCTCACTCAATACAGTTTTCAATCTCAGATGGCTCCTGACCGGTACCAAATTACCAAAGTCAAGAAACACTCTAATGAGTCATTCAGAGAATATGCTCAAAGGTGGAGGCGCCTTGCTGCTCAAGTTATTCCTTCCATGATGAGAATCGAAATGGTCATGACTTTCATAGATATCTGAAGCCCTTTCTATGAAAGAGTTCTAGTTGGTATTGGCAAGCCATTTTTTGAATGATCAAACATGGCGAGATGGTTGAAATAGGATTGAAGTCTCGGTAAGATTCAAGACCTAGCCGCTCTTAAAGTCATTCTTTGAGCACATCCAAATCCGGATCTTAAAGAAACAACCCACGGAGGGTCCATAAAAGAAAGAAGAGGATGTTTCCTTGATACTACAAGGACAAAAAGGCAATCCAAGCATGCCTATGCAGGAGGAAAACTACTCCCTTTTCCAAAGACAATCTTCAAACCCTCCATTACCTAAAAGTGGAGAAGTGAAGCGGCCTCGACGCTCACACCCTTAGGGGACTCACTCGAGAATATTCTTGCTCTTCCGATCGCCGTAAGAAAATTATACATCTTCTTCCACCAGTCAACCCTAATGGGAGGGGTTTTAATGTTACTCTGAAGTGTGCTTACCATGTCGGGGCACCCAGACATGATACTCAAGATTGTTGGGCCTTGAAGCATAAGATTCAAGATCTAATAGACAATGGTGAGATCGTGGTCACTAAACCCGATCAACCTCACGTTCAAGACAACCCTCTTCCTCAACACAAAGAAGAAGAGGTCAACATGATCAGTTGGAGCACTGGACATGGTTCCAATTCTACTGGTGAATCATCCCAACCCATCAAAGACGGTGTTGACAAATGGGATTATGCAAAGTTCCAGTTCACCATGGAACGAAAAATGAAAGCTCTTTGCAAACAAATTGAGCAATTGGCAGAACTGGTGACCCACCATCATCAAGTTACACGCCTATCTCCTTCAATTTGTTGTGAATGCTTCATCAACACCTTCAGAAAGCGAAGCTATGGAGGATAAGGTTGCAAAGCGAGCAAGTGCTAAAGCCCGTCGGGATTTTGCCAATAAAAGGGAATTCACCTATTTGGGCCAATCTATGGAGGAGATACTTCAAATGTTGATCAACGAAGGAAGAATCACATTCCTTCTACCTCCAATCAATCCCATTCGTATGCGGTTTAATCCTAATGAAATGTGTCAATATCATTCACATTCTCGTGGTCACAACATAGAAGAATCTTTGGGAACTCCGCCATCTCATTCGTAATCTTATTGATAGCGGTGTCCGCAAATAATGGATGATTACACCATGCAACTCAAGGGTGGGAATGCATGCCCTACCCAATGGAAGGATCAAGAGTGCTTATATCCAAAGTGGATAATGAGACTGTCAAAGTATTTCCCATACAACCAATTCATCTCAAAGGAGCTGACAATCCTTTGAAAGTGGCCGCACCAGAGCCAATTCCTTTACCTTGCAGACTACAACATCCTATTGTCAGCTTACACAAAGTTCCATGGAATTATGGAGAAGCTGAAGGATCCACGTCTCATACTACTGCTACAGTGTCGAAAGAAAAACCACTGTATCTTCCTCAACGGGTTATCAAGCCTACTTACGAAGCAAAGGGGAAGTTGCCCTTGGAGAAAATTGAAAAATTTCTCCGTACTATGGGCCATAACGAAGCCAAAGTGGTTTTAAGCTTGCGAGAAGCTCCACACTAGATTTCAATTTTGGACCTTATTTTCTCTTCCGAGGAGCATCGGAAGGTCTTGCTAAAGGTTTTGGAAGAAGCCTACCTGCCAAAATCAGTGAATGTAGAAAAATTTCAACATTTGGTTGATCACATTTTCAACAGCAATGTGATATCCTTCACTGACGACGACATACCTCCCGAAGGGACCGGTCATTGCAAACCACTGCACATCGCAGTGTTGTCTTCCGGGTACATGCTAGCTAGAGTATTGATAGATGAAGGTTCATCTCTGAATATCTGTCCTTATGCCACCTTGGTGAAGATGAATATCAATCTCAATCGAATCCAAAGTAGCCATACGATCATCCGAGCTTTTGATGGATCTCGGCGAAATTTCGTTGGAAAGATTGAATTACCAATTGAGATTGGTCCTAATACATTCAACATATCCTTCCACGTCCTCAAGATAGATTCGTGATATAACTCGCTATCGGGGAGACCATGGATACACATGGTCGGAGCTCGCTTCTCTCCACCTTACATCAACAACTCAAATACATCATCAACAACAGTCTAGTCACTGTCAATGCTGAGCCGGAATGTCCTAGATCAGGAACTCTACCAATTATCAGCTTCAATTCAAAAGTTGAGTCGGCCAGTTTCCATACTCTGGAAGTGAGTAACACGCAATACCATTCTATTGGAGCGCCACTTCCCGTACCCAAGATTTCTGATGAGGTTATGTCAGCCACTCAAGAAAGGATTTTATTGGGTTATCAACCTGGACAAGGGCTTGGTAAGGATCAACAGGGTATTAAGCACCCTATCCAAATGTCCAATCAAATTGGGACAGTCGGGCTAGGCTATTTTGCTAGTTTCACTCACAGGAATCCTCACAAGCATAAGCAGGTTCCTCAAACTTCCGTCGCACGGCAATTTTCTATACCTTTACCGCATGAGTTGATGCAGTCTCCGGTAAAGGTGTCAGCCCATGTTGTGGCTATGCTGTTTCCTAAACCAATGCCAATCAAAGCTAAAGAGGTGTTGATTCCTGATCCCGAAGCGGAAGAAAAGGAACGAAAACGTAAACATGACCTTGCCTTGATGATGGCAGGCATTCGCATCATTGTTCATGATGAACACACCAACAGATACACCCCAGACGATGATTACCCAGATGTCATGGTTATCATTCGGGAAAAGGAGGACACTGACGATCCTTATATCACTGCAGTCCATCAAGACTTTTCCCTCGACAATTGGAGCAGCACTCCATACATTGGTCGACGAGGGTAAAATGGACAGAAAATCCCTCTGTCCTGTAGATAACTTTAATTGCTTGCTTTCCTTTACAACACTAGCAGTTATTTTATCACGAATATGCTAACACTTTTGTATGATCGAACAGTTGCATATATTAAGTGAAAGCATATTTTTTTTTAGGACTCAATTTAGATGTGCTCAGATTTGCTTTGAGGAGGTGCCTTCTCTCCACAAGGATCAGAACTTTGATGCAAAGTTGGACTCGGACTTGATGGACATCCCAGAGGACATTGAGACACCTCAAGAGATTAAAGAATGGGTCGCCGACAAACCTAAACCCAATCTTGATCAAACCACTCTTTTCAATCTCGGAACCTTAGACAACCCTAAGCTAATCCAGATTGGTTCAAACCTTACCACAAATCAACGGAATGACATGGTTGCACTGTTAGCCCAATTCCAGGATGTGTTTGCTTGGTCTCATGAAGACATGGTGGGATTGTCCACTGACATTGTTCTTCATCGCCTTCCCATTAAAGAAGGATTCAAGCCAGTTAGGCAAAAGCTCAGGCGATTGAAACTTGAGTGGAGTTTAAAAGTTAAAGAAGAAATTGTGAAATAATTTCAAGCTGGCATCATCATGGTGTCTACATATCCGTAGTGGATATCCAACATTGTTCCCGTGCCTAAACTAGGGGGAAAGGTACGAGTTTGCATGGATTATCGGGATTTGAACAAAGCTTGCCTTAAAAATAGCTTTCCCGTGTCGTTTATCCACATTCTCATTCACAATACTGCTTAGTATGCCATGTACTCCTTTGTTGATTCCTTTGCGGGGTACCATCAAATTATGGTCGCTGAGGAAGATCATGAGAAAACTGCTTTCATCATGCCTTGGGGAACCTTTTGCTACAGACGGTTGTCATTCTGCCTCATCAACGCCGGGGCAACCTACCAGTGAGCTATGATGGCTCTTTTCCACGATTTAATGCACAAAGAGATAGAGATCTATATGGATGACATCATTGTCAAATCCTGGAAGGAGGATGAATATTTTGACCATCTCAAGAAGCTGTTCAATAGGTTACATAAGTACAACTTAAAGTTGAATCCCGCCAAGTGCGCCTTTGGTGTTAAATCAGGCAAGTTGCTAAGCTTCCTAGTCAGCCACAAAGGGATTGAACTGGATCCTACCAAAATCCAGGCCATCAAGGAAATTCCGATTCCTTAGACAGAGAAGGAAATACGGGGATTTTTGGGAAGAATCAACTTCATTAGCCGATTCATTTCTCAACTCACGGCAACCTGTGAGCCAATCTTCAAATTGTTAAGGAAGAACTCCTCCATGAAATGGAATGCCGAGTGTCAAAAAGCCTTCCTCACAATTAAGGAGCAATCGATCAACGCTCTGCTTCGGTACCTCCTGTGGATGATGTTCCCCTGTTCATGTACCTGTCCATAAATGACAAACTATGGGGCTGATGCTAGGGGCAGAAAGACAATAGAGGCCAAGAGCGAGCTATCTATTACCTCAGCAAAAGATTCAGCATCAGTGAACACAAGTACACTCTGATCAAGAAAACTTGTTATGCTTTAGCATGGGCTTCCATGAGATTACAGCATTATCTCCATGGTCACACAACCCATCTCATATCGCGCTTGATCCTCTTAAGTATGTGTTCAAGAAACCCATCTTCAATTTTTGATCGTCCGGATGGCGCTTGATCCTACAGCAATTTGATATCATCTACGTGACTCAAAAGTCGGTCAAAGGTCAAGGAATTACAAATCAACTGGCCGTTGCACCAGCAGGGGATTACAAACCCTTAGAAACATACTTTCCTGATGAATGAGTAATGACAATTCAAATACCACATTAGTACAATACATGCTTAAGTGGAAAATGTATTTTGATGGAGCTATTAACTCGAAGGCTCGGAGCCGAGCGCTTTAATATCCTCAGACGGGGAGCAAAGATATCAATCGCCGTGAAATTGTATTTTGTCAACAACAACAACACAGTTGAGTATAAAGGCTGTATCATGGGACTCAAACTTGTCCGTTCAATGGGTATCATGCGGTTAACTGTCTTTGGGGATTCCGAATTGGTAATCAAGCAATCCACAGGAATCTATCAAACCAAAGAATTACATTTACTGCCTTACCATCGGAAAGTTCTACAGATGGCTTTGGAGTTCGAAGAAATCTCCTTTCTACACATTCCTCGTAATAGGAATGACTCTGCATATGCATTAGCAACGTTGGCCTCCTTGGTTTACATACCTGACAAGGAAAATATGTCAAGCATCACGATTGCTATGCAGAAAGCCCCAGTCTATGGGAATTATATTGGAGAAGTATCGGATGACTTGCCTCCCATCCAAAACCCTTGGTATCAACATATCAAGGAATACCTATGAGATGGATCTACGCCCGCTAAGGCGAGCCTAACTGAGAAGAGGCGGATTCATCAACTTGCTATGAAATTCTACCTGAGCGGAGATGCAGGATTAGGTCTCCTCAGATGTCTGGACAAAGACCAAGCTCAGCGACTCATGGATGAGATCCATGGTGGAGTATGCGGCCCTCACATGAGCGGACACCTACTTGTCAAGAAAATTCTCTGAACGGGACATTACTGGCTTACACTCAAAGCTGACTGTGATGATCACGTCAAGAGGTGCTATCAATTCCAGATTCATGGGAATGTTATCCACGCCCCTCCAAGGGAACTCCACAATATGAGTTCGCCATGGCCCTTCTCAATGTGGGGAATGGACGTAATCGGGCCCATCGAGCCCAAAGCTAGTAATGGACATCGATTCATATTCACCATGATCGACTACTTCACCAAATGGGTTGAAGCAGCTTCCTTCCCCAGGGTTACTAAAGAAGTCATCATTGCTTTCATCAGAAATAATGTTGTTTGTCGATATTGACAACCAGAGGTCATTGTGTCAGACAAAGCTAAAAACCTCAACAACAACATGATGGAGGAATTATGCAAAAAATTCCACATCAAACATCTTAACTCACATTCTACCGACCAAAGATGAATGGTGCCATTGAGCGCGCTTAATAAAAACATCAAGAAAATCATGCGTAAAATGTCCGCTAATCACAAAGGATGGTCCGACCTCTCTTCCCCTAACTTTATTAGCCTACTGTAACTTCAATACGTTAGCTTCCACCGGGCAACACCACTACTCGTTAGTCTATGGGATGGAAGCAAAGGTTCTCCCCATAGAAGTGTAAATGGAATCCCTCGGAGTATTGATGGATGCTCACCGGATGAAGACCAATGGGTACAAGGCGTATCACCAATTGTCTCTAATAGATGAAAGGCGAACCGCCGCTATCTTCCATGGTTAGTTATATAAACAGAGGATCGCATCGGTCCTACAAATGTAAAAAGTCCGACTACGACAATTCAAACAACACGACTTGGTTTTGAAGAAGATCATTGACAACCAAGATCAATCTAAGGGAAAATTCGCCCCTAATCGGGAAGGCCCATTTATTGTCAAAGAAGTATTGACAGGAGGTGCTCTCAGGTTGCAGGAAATGGATGGCGATGAATTTCCACAGCTTATCAACTCGGACATCGTGAAATAGTACTATGTCTGAAGTTACCATCAAACAAACATCCTAGTTTTGATCATCCAATCACCAGTCATTCCGATTTTGAACCCTCTCTCCTTTTTACAAACTCTTCTACCCCTCAGGGAAACATACACTTCAAGCCAGCAACCTGGTTTTACTTCATTTCAAACTTTTCACCCATGTTTCTCCTGAAGACGAGATTAAACTTTTCACACCTGCTTCTCCTGAAGACGAGATTAAACTTTTCACCCCTACTTCTTCTGAAGACGAGATTAAACTTTTCACCCCTGCAGTTTATCCTCAAGATAGGATTAAACTTTCTCCATACTTGCAGTTTATCCCCTCTATGGGATTAAACTTTCTTCTCCTCAAGTATAGCTGCACATACATGGATTTACGCTTCTCTTCACCGTGATTCGTCTTGAGGCGAACTACGCCGACTTGATCTCCCCGATACCCGGGTACGTGGCAACCATATTCTATATGGCGGTCACCACATAAAGAAAAACAACAAAAACATTTCGCCTTTCTTCACAAAAACAACAAAAATAACAAAATACTTCTACACCCATCCGCTTTTCCACATTCAAATAATGAACCTCATACACCGTGTTCGAACTACGCAGACTTGATCTCCTCTTCAACAGAGTACGTGGCGCGGCCATTCATGGTGCGATCTAACCCTACCGTAACAAACATACTTGTCACACTTTCGGATCAACCTTCAAATTGCCCCACTTCATCGGGTTTCGGATCAAAAGGATGGAATTATCCAACCTCTTCTCACAAATAGAAGATTCGGTGACCATCTAAGTCGCGATCGTGCATCAAAGAGCAATACCAATCCATAAGAGATGGAATTAACTAGGCTTCTCACAAATAGAAGTATCACGACCATCTATGGTGCGGTCGATCTCGAGAGAGAAGAAACTACCCTCCTCTCCATTTTTCCATAAAGATACCAAATTCCCAAGACACCAAAGATGGTAGGGATTTTCAAGAATCAATGATCCATTCCGAGAGACCTTGCGGCCTCAATGTCCATCTATCAAGGATAAGTTCGTAATGCATCAAGATCAAAGGCCACGAGAAATAGGCAAACATCAAGCAAGTATCAAGGCATAACTAAAAGGGAAGTGAATCAAAATATATTTCCACGCCATACATAATAATCGTTTGATATATACATATGTGTTGTACATGAAAAAATGACTAAGCTTAGTCTATGCAAGAAAATACAACGCTATCTACGATCTCAGATACATGAGCTATCGGATCTAACATAGCATCCCTCTCGACGGAGGAAACACTTTGCAAGCTCCCCGCCCAGGGTATCTACACGAGCTAGCAGATCAAAGGCTAACTGCATGATGGCATAATGCTCATCAATGTAAGCACTCATGTCGGCCAGACTGACCGTCATCTGGGATCTCACTGAAGTGCTGTCTGCAATGGCCACATCCCTAGCAGATAAGGCGGCATCCTGCTAAACTATCAATGCATCCCTGGCTGATCTAGCCTCATCCCTCTCTAACAGAGCGGTATCTCTCTCATCAAGAGCTGTCAACATCGTGGCCCTAGCCTGATCTCTGTCATAGGTCATTAGATGTAAGCTCTGCTCCAAATGCTGTGCCAAATACTGAGTAACGGTGGCACTCGGGGTGGGAGAATCTATCACAAATGCTGGCAGCCCAGCAGTTAAGTCATCGGTGGGAATGGCAGCCTCCTCTATGGGCTCCTCATCGTCAGAATCAATCTCCTGCACTGTGGATACTGATGTAGCCAATGTAGTCTCTGTCTCTATCCATGCGGAATACTCTGCAGAATAACTGAATGATCGACAGAAAACTCGGCCCATTTCTCGGCCGATCCCAGCAGCATACAACTCGGATCTCCTCCGTTGACAAAGCGGTGACGTATTACCGACTCACCGCCTCTCATATGAATGAAAATCCTGAACCGGTCAAACCGACACATCACGACCCGATGGGTGGTAAGTAATCATGCCCCTCAATCCACCCGGAGGAGGATATAATCCATGCCCGGAGCATGAGTAATGAAGTCATAGGGTGAGCTAAGCCCTAAACACGGTAATATATCAAACGGATCTCCAATCTCTACCAAGAAAGCGGACCAAGATACAACATCATACACCCCATGCAGTCGAAAGGAGTAACGACATGGCTATCTTAGGGTGAAACAAAATCCATGATGTCTAA
Source organism: Panax quinquefolius (assembly GCA_020205615.1). Taxonomy (NCBI): domain Eukaryota; kingdom Viridiplantae; phylum Streptophyta; class Magnoliopsida; order Apiales; family Araliaceae; genus Panax; species Panax quinquefolius. Next base: position 136,538,689 of record CM035156.1, read on the forward strand.
ATGTGCCAATCGGTCTCAAGTGTGACATGAACCACACATCTGACGTAATGAAGCTATCTGTGATCTAGCGATGATGTAGCCGACATCAAGGTCTCGCGATAATCATCGAGACAATGGTACGACCCTCTCTCGAGAGCTCTCAACGCCATAATGACGCCAATATCTAGCTTCGTCCATGTACTGCGGCATGTATACGTGTGACAATACGCATAGAAGCAAAGATATCTACTCGCTAAACGCCAATGATCCTCCAAAGTGGTGAAATCCCTAATGTTGTGCATAGCTATCCTCGTGAGCCAAACTCACAAACAGAAACGCTTTGGGATATAACATGGTCGGATGTAATTTCATCCTGCACTACTCTGTGCCTCAATCCTGTGAGGGTCATGAACTGTCTACTCATGTCTCCCGTCGCCATGTGCACGCAAAGTCTGTCCAGAGGTACCATCGTTAATCATGCATACTCCTCCAAAGTAGGAGTCAACTCACGTGTTCCAAAGCGAAATACATGTCCGTCTCTGCATGCCGGTGGTTTCTAGCATGCCCTCTACAAATTCTGGACGAACTTGAAACATCAGTAAGGTCATAGTATGCTGCAGCAAATCATCTACAATCACTATATCTGATGGTGATATACTATCATACCATGATCGCATACTAGCTACCACTGCAAATGGTGGGGTATGATCAATACTGACTAATCGTCAAGAAGACATCTCAGATGGGTACATGTCATAAGACCATCCAGGGGTCAATGCTGAATATCTCTGGACATACATACATATGCATAACAATAACATGCATGATACAATATATGGCAATATGATATAGGGAATGGAAAACTGTGCATACATTCCTAAGTATATCATCATCTAATACATCTCTCATGCAACTAAAATATGTGGAAATGGGGCAAAGCTACCCAACATCTAACGAGAGGCCTATCAAAAGATATAGCGAGAATGGGGCGGCTACCCAAAGCAGACTAACGAGAGGCCTATCAAAAGAAATACATCAGAAAAAGTCAATGGTGTCGATGTCCACATCATCAATGTTGTCCATTTGATGTAACTCCTCCTGAGTCACTAGATCTCTATCTATAGGGATGTCAGACCTATACAAAGGAGGATCTGTGCCGACAAACCATATGGGTCATCCGAGGGACCAGCGCCAGAGCTAGAAGGATCAAAAGTATCTACCTCTGCAGGATCTCTGCCCAAATGCCGAATAAAAAGATG